>JAOXYA010043343.1:0-12498 GCA_028565675.1 Sorex palustris | reverse complement strand
GGGCGGAGGAATCGAACTCGCGTCGGCCATGTTGGCTGCGTGCAAGGCAAATGCCCTACCGCTGTGCTATCGCAGCCAGTAGTAGCAGAATTGGCTCTTTTTGTGGGAACAAATGTGTTTTCTAGGTAGGTATGGTTGATGAGGAAAGCTCTCTCTGGGTTTTGTGAGAAGTTGCTACTGTCTTGATTTTTCTAAAGCTGCCCTAATATAATAAGAACCTGACCCACAGAGAAGCTGATGGGTAGGGCGCCCCCCCCTGCAGTGTAAGAATCTGAGTGCAGGGTCCAGAGAGGTAGGACAGGGATGAAGGTGCTGGCCTTGCCCTCTGAGACCCAGCTTAGTACCCAGCAACACATCCTGTCCCCGGAACACTGCCAGGTATGTGGCCCTCTCCGAAAAAACCTATGCCCTAGATGGGGTCTCACCACAGCGCTGGCTGATCCCAGGGGGAGTGTATAGCCCAGCGGAAATGATTCTAGTCATGGTCCGCCTTCAGCTGCTCAAAGCAAAGTGAAACCAGGACCAAAACCCGCTCAAAACCCTTTACAGACAGAAACTCTGGTTGACAGTTTGAAGTGGGGAGGCAGGAGTGCAGACATGGTACAGTGGTTAAGGCACTTACCTTGCATGTCACTGCAGCTTGATCCTAGCACCCTGTCATCACATGGCCCCTGGAGCACCGCCAGGGGTCACTCCTATTAACCCCCAGATAAAAGTCCACAAAAAGAGGCTGGAGAGATGGTACAGGGGTAAAGCATTTGCTTTGCATGTGCCTGACTCAGGTTCGATCCCCGGTTCTCTAAGGCCCTCCAGGAGTGACCCCTGAGCACAGAGCCAGGAGTATGCCCTGAGCATAGCGAGAGCGAAAACCCTCCCTAACAAACAAGGCATTGCTCCCGAGCACAGAGACAGAAATAGCCCATGAGCCGAGCCTGTCCTCTGTCCCTGAGCTCCGTCCATCACCTCTTTTCCTTCGTCCCACCCCCATCCCTGGGGTCCCTGGGGTCCCTGGAATAGCTGGGTAGAGGGTGACATAGTTGGGAGGGCACATTGGTGGATGGTTGATTGGGTGGATGAATGGATGGATGGTTAGATGGACAGATGAAGGGATGGGTGACTGGGTGGGGGAAGAATGGAGGAATAGGTGAATGGAGGGTGGATGGAGGGGTGGCTGGATGGGTGGTGGCTGGATGGGTGGGTTGCTGGGTTGATTGAGTGGGTGGTTGGGTCACAGGACAGATGGGTAGGTAGATGTGTGGGTGGGTGGGTGGTTGCAGGGATGGAGGGATAGGCAGATGTGTAGGCTAAATGGGTGGGTAGATGGATGGATGGATGGATGGATAGATGGATGGATGGATGGATGGATGAATGGATGGGTGGATGGGTGGATGGATGGATGGGTGGATGGGTGGATGGATGGATGGGTGGATGGGTATATAGATATATAGATGGAGGGATAGGTGGTGGATGGGTGGGTAGAGAGATGGATGGGTGGGTGAGTGGAGAAATGGATGGATGGTGAGTGGGTGGAGGGATGGGTGGGTGGCATGGGTGGATGGTTGCGTGGGTAAATGGATGGCCTGGGGGCCATCCAGGAGTCTGCAGGCCTGGGGGCTCTTCCAGGAGTCGTGGTGAGGAAGTGGGTAGATGGGTGGGTGGATAGGTGGGTAGAGAGATGGATGGATGGGTGAGTGGATGGATGGATGGGTGAGTGGGTGGATGGGTGGGTGAATGGGTGGAGGGATGGGTGGGTGGATGGGTGGAAGGTTGGGTGGCATGGGTGGATGGTTGCACGGGTGAATGGATGGGTGGGTAGATGGATGGGTGGGTGGGTGGATGGGTGGATGGCAGGGTAGCAGGATGAGGCAGGGAGGGTCTGATACCACGTTCTGTCCCCAGAGAGAGACGCCTGCCAGGAGGGGACGCACAACTGTGAGCACCTGTGCGTGAGCAGCGGCTCATCCTACAGCTGCAGGTGCAGGGATGGCTTCCGCCTGGCCCCCGACGGGAGGCGCTGCCGCCGTGAGTGCTGGTGGGGTAGCCACTCTCTCGGGCTCAGCTTCCACCCCTCTGCCCACCACTACTCCTTGGCCCAGGCCCCGCTGGGGCATCCAAAGCTGGGGCCCCGCTGCCCTTATCCTGGCAAAAAGTGTGGGGTGCCTTGTGCCCGCTTCTTGAACCCCGTACCTGTGACCCAGTCTGCAGGCCTGGGGGCTCTTCCAGGAGTCCTGGTGAGGAAGTGGTGGTGATGGGGCAGGGGTGGCTGGGAGGGCTGGAGCAGTAGTACTGCAGGGAGGCCGTCCTGGGGTCCCATATGGTTCCCCAAGCCTATTAGGAGTAACCCCTGAGCATTGCCAAGTGTGGGCCAATGACCCCCCCAAAAAAAAAGAAAGAAAGAGAAGGAAGGAAGGAGGGAGGAGGGAGAATGAGAGGGACAAAGGGGTGGCCCTTTATGTCACTTAGCAGGTTCCAAGGCGGGCTTACTGCTGTGTGTGGTGTGTGTGCGCCTTGTGTTGTAACGGTGGAGGTAGGTGGGGCGTGTGGCATGTGTTCTGTAGAGTGTGCTTTGTGTGTTACCTACGTGGTGTGACATATGAATGTGTTGTGTGTTGCATGGTGTATGTGGGCGGGCTGTAGAGTGTGTGTTGTATGGTGTGTGTTGTGCCTGTGTGTTGTGTCTATATTGTGTGTGTATGTGTGATATGTGGTATATGTGTGTCGCTGTGTATTGTGTGGGGCATGTTGCATGTTGTATAGTGTTGTGTGGGGTGTATGGTGTGTGCCTGTGTGATTGTGGTAGGTGTGTGTTATGTGTATGTGGTGTGTGTGGATTGCACATTGTATGGTGTGTGTTTGGTGTGCATGATTGTGGTATGTGTGTGTCATGTCTGGCTGTGATGTGTGTTGGGGGGTGTGTGGAGAGCAGGCTTTATTTGTGTGTGGTGTGGGTGTCTGGTGTATGCAAGTGTGGTATGTGTGTTGTGTGTCGTGGGGGAGGGGTGGCTTCAGACAGCCTCTGGCTGTGGTTGACTGGAAGGGAAGTGCCCTGTGGCTGGTGAGTCCCCAAGCTCCTGGAAACAAAATTCCCGCTTCCTCCTCCTCTGTCTTTCCCTCTGGAGAGGAATCTGCTGTCCTCACAAACTCTAGTTCCACAGTAACGTCATGTAAGACACAGTTCGAGGCGCCATTCGTGAAGCCGAGTGATCCAGCGCCCACTCTGGATGGGTGGGGCCTTGGGTTTGATTGCTGCTTCCCGCCCCAAATTAATAAGTGGATTTTTTTCAAGTTAAAAATTTTAAAACGCTGGGGTTGGCACAATAGCACAGAGGGTAGGGCATTTGCCTTGCACGTGGGCGACCCGGGTTCGATTCCCAGCATCCCATATGGTCCCCTGAGCACCACCAGGAGAGGTTCCTGAGTGCATGAGCCAGGAGTAACCCCTGTGCATTGCCGGGTGTGACCCAAAAAGCAAAAAAAAAAAAAAATTTAAAACGCTGGAGTATTTGGGAAATCTGTGGCAGGGGAATGAGCCTCTGGGGAAAATCAAAACCCAAAGCACATCAGTATTTCTTTTTTGGGTGTGGGGACGCACCCAGCGATGCTCAGAGTTCACTCCTGGCTCTGCACTCAGGAGTTACTTGCGGCTGGCTTGGGGGACCGTAGAGATGCCAGGGATCGAAACTGGGTTGGCCACGTGCAAGGTTAATGCCCTCCCCACTCTGCTATCTCTGCGGCCTAATTTTATTTTATTTTATTTTTTGCTTTTTGGGTCACACCCGGCAATGCTCAGGGGTTACCCCTGGCTCGTGCACTCAGGAATTGCTCCTGGCGGTGCTCAGGGGACCATATGGGATGCTGGGAATCGAACCTGGGTCGACTGCGTGCAAGGCAAACGCCCTCCCCGCTGTGCTTTCGCTCCAGCCCCGCACTTTTGGGTCTTGTGTTCATTGTACTCAGATTGCCACTTGAAGGGCCTCTTCTGAACCATCCAGTTCACTGGCCTCATTTCCCAGGAGGGAGAACCTGCCACACTTTCTTCCCAGTAGGGCTGCACTAGAAGTCAGGACGTCCAATTGACTGAGGGAAGGTGCCCAGCGTTCGATTTGTCTGTGCTCTCTTCAGTGTCACAGATCTGCCCGAACCTTCTGTGTGGCTATTTGGCGGTGCTTCCTTTTCTCTCCCTTGTCGTTTCAATTATTTCCTAGTTAATTCCTATAATTTAGAAAGTTAGGATTTATGCAGCTGTAAATTTGCATATACCCAGAGCCCAAGGGATAATTTCAGCTCAGTTGATTTTTTTTTCTCTTTTAAAATTTTTTTCTTTTTTTTTCTTTTTTTTATTAGTGAAACACTATGAGGTACAGTTATAGATTTACAAATTTTGTGCTTGGGGTGTATGTGACTGAGGAAAGTGACACTGGAATTTTGAAATGATTACTAAGTTCCTTGTTCTGTGTCTAGGTGAAATCATTGTTGATTTAAAAGTTTGGGTTAGGATCTTTTTTAAACATGACTTTTTCTGCAGAAACAAATAAATGTTTTATTTTTATTAGAGCTGAATTTGCATTTGTTCTTTAAATTTTTATGAAGTTGTTCATAATAAGTGTTTATATTTAATATTTGAACAACAATCCCACTGCCATATTTGGAATGTTTCCATTCCGAACCCCAAACCGTGTCTCCAAAGCAGAACTGAAGTAATTTATTTTCTATTGCTTGTTATGAATAATCCACAGACAATGATCCAAAAACAGTTTTCTTACAGGGGCTGGAGCGATAGTACAGCGGGTAGGGCTTTTGCCTTGCATGCCGCTGACCTAGGTTCAATCCCTGGCATCCCATATGGTCCCCTGAGCACTGCCAGGAGTAGTTCCTGAGTGCATGAGCCAGGAGGAACCCCTGAGCATTGCTGGGTGTGACCCAAAAAAGAAAATATAAAGTTTTCTTAGAGGAAAGTGTGTGAAGATTGTTGTATTTCATCCAGGAGCCGTTAAACCCTTCTGTAAGAGATTAGTAACATGTTAAAGGTTGAGCCTTGTGTGCATATATATCACGATTATCCTGTTGTTCGTTGATTGCCCCAAGCAGGCACCAGTAACGAGACCCCATCGTTGTTACTGGTATGTGTATGTGTGTGTATATATATATATACACACACACACATGCATATATATATGTATATATGCACTCCTACTTTAAACCCCATCACATGTGGTGTGCTACTCTTGGTATATCAGTGGTGTAAAGTATGAGATGTTGCAGACTCGCAAATGCGGTGCATAAGAATATATATGACTCATGGGTGAGGCTCATCTGAGCCTGTGGAAAGTCGCCATATGGGTGCATGGTGGTGATTAAGTTTCGGAGGTTTTCGGCCGCTGGAGCTCTGGTGGGGCAGGAAGGGAAACTTACCTGCCACCCTCCAGGTTGCCTCGAATAAGACAACCTGCCTAAGTGGGGCCTGGGGGCATCTCTATGGCATCTAAATTTGCATTTGTTTCAAGTAAACTAGTTTTTAATTGGAATTTATATTTGTTGATGAGTTGATGTCTCTGGCTTTTTTCCAAGTGTACTTATTAGTGTTCTGGTATGTCAGATGTATGACTACGCCAGTCTTAAACTGACTGTACTGGTAAACACACACACACACACACACACACACACACACACCGCCACTATTCTTTTTTTTTCTTTTTCTGGGCCAAACACACACACAACACACAACACACACACACACCCCACACTGCCACCATTTTTTTTATTTTGGGGGGGCACCTGTTGGTGCTCTGGGTTTATTGGCTTTGCACTCAGGAGTTTTTCTTGGTGGTGCTCAGAGGAACGTATGGGATGCTGGAGATCGAACCCTGGATCGGCCTTGTGCAAGGCTAATGCCCACCACTGTACTATTGTACTATCACTCTGGGCCCAAGAATGTTTTCTTTTTGATTCATCATCCTTCAGGATGCCTGAGGAAGTAAAGAATAGTTCATACATTCCCGTCTGCTACCTCTTCACATCTCTTCACACCCTGGGTAGACCAGAGTGTTTATTTTGCAAAGCACATCTCCAAGGAAACCATTGGTGTCACAACATTGATGTCTTTTATTTTTAGTACAATTTCAATTATAGTTTTAAAACACAAAGTGGCGGTTTTTGAAAATACTGGCGACTTCAGCTAGCTGTTTTTCGAGAATAAAAATATAGTGACCTTCTTTTATTATTTATAATATTTAGTTAAACCTGTTCTAGCGATGACACTTCATAAACCAGAGGTCTTACACGTTTTTTAGGTTTACTGATTGCTGAGTCTGTGCATCTCTGTTTTGCTGTTGGGAAATTTTTCAGGAATGATGTAAGAGATGCCACCCAAGACTGAAGTTCTTACGAGTTAGATTTTTCCTGGCTCTGACGGGAAAAAGGATGGAGGTAGCTTCTTAGATCATAAATGAGAAAATTCCCTTTTTAAAAAAAATTTTTCATTAGTGAGACATCATGAGGTATAGTTGTAGACTTAAAATTTTTTTGTGCTGAGAAAATTTCCTTTTAATTGTTTACTTCAACTCAGAATTTGAACTTGACCCATGACTGAGAGGCCGCATCAGAGAGCTATCATTGAAGGCAGAGGTTTGTACCACTGATAGGTGTTCTGGTATTTCAGTTGTATGACTACGCTTGTCTTAAACCGACTGTACTGGTAAAAACACACACACACACACACACACACACACACATACACACAGCTACTGTTTTTTCTTTTTTTGGGCCAAACACACACACACACACACCATACACACACACCATACACACACACCACACACACACACACACACACACACCTTCCCTGTATTCTTACTCTGAAAAGTAACATGATTAGAACATACAATGCTGGCACAATAAATTAAACTGCAGTTCTTATTAATCTGTGATCACATAAACTGCTGGAGGTTAAAATCATGAAGTTTCTAGAAGCATATATGTATATAAATATATAAATGTGCATAATGTATATAGTTACATATTTATGTAGACATAGGTAAAACAATCTCTAATTCTAAGTAAATTATTTGCATCAGATCAAGAATAATTCTGGGGGGCTGGAGTGATAATACAGCAGGTAAACCTGCATATATCAATGCAGGCTCGAACCCTAGCACTACATATGTTCCCCCAAGCGCTGCCAGAATGATCCCTGAGCACAGAGCCAGAAGTAATCCCTGAGTACTGTTGGGTGTGGCCCCCAAACAAGAACAAAACAAAGAATAATTTTGGTTAAACTAAGCTATGACGAATTATTCAGCTTTTTCCCTTTGGAGAAATATAATAATTTTATTAACTAGATAACTGCTATTAATAAACTATTTAAAATGAATCATCACAAAGATTTTATTTTGTTCTTGTCCTTGATAAAGGTCTTCTTTATAAAGAAGAACCTTCTTTTTAAGGTCCTTGATAAAAACTCTACAAATCTATGCATTAACGTCACCTTTTTTTTTCTCCATTGGAGAAACAACAACAGTAAAAGTAGAATTTGTTAGTCACAAAGTGAAGTTGGCAAGGATTTCAGAAACTTGGGGAGCATATGGTGTGTGGCATTTATGAGTCCAGTTGTTGAATGCTTACAGAGTGACTCATAAACTGATAGCTATTTATTGAAGGGAAGGAAAAAGATTCATTATCATACTTAAAACATTGTAATGCTGCAAAGAGCATACAAATTTGACTTAACTTTGAGTCTCCTTTTAAATAAGAATTGGCCAACTTTCTGTTTGTTTTTGTTAAAAAAACACTTTTTTGTGTGACTGTTTGGGGGCCACACCCAGCTATGCTCAGTGATTACTCCTGACTCTGTGCTCAGAGATCACTCTTGGTGGGGCTTGGGGACCATATGGGATGCTATAGTGTTACATATTTATGCAGACATAGATTTAAAAAAATCTCAGTAATTCTAAGTGAATTATTTGCCTCAGACTAAAATAATTTGGGGGGAGCTGGACCAGCAGTATAGCAGGTAGGGCATTTGCTTTTCACGTGACAGGTTCAATCCCAGGCATTCTATATAGTCCCCTGAACACTGCCAGGAGTAATTCCTGAATGCAGAGACAGGAGTAACACCACTGAACATCACCGGGTATGACCCAAAAAGAAAAAAAATACAAAGTTCACCTTTAAAAAAGAGTAGTTTAGGGGAGGGGCTGAAGCAATAGTACCGCGGGTAAGCCTTGCATACATGAGTTCATGTTTCCCCAAGCATTGCCGGAAGTGACCCCTGAGCACAGAGCCAGAAACAATCAAACCCATTCAGCCATGTGCAAGGAAAGAAGCCTCGCCTCTAATTATTCCTCTAACCCCTGGCACTTTTATTTCATTCTATCAATAGAGGTTTCATAGGCTGGGCCAGATTTTGATGTTATTTTCGCTTTTGTTTTAGTTTTTGGGTGACACCCAGCAAGGCTCAGGGACTACTCCTGGTACTACTCGGGGTGCTTCCAGTAGCACTCCAGGGACCTTGCAGAAAAGGGTCCAGATAAAGCCAGGCCTCCCACACGCAAAGCAGGAGCACTCACCCTCTGGGCAATCTCCTCAGCTGCCAAGATTTTTCACTTCAAACAAAAGACAATGCCAAAGTTTTTGCACAGATATGTTTCAGCTTTTTATTTCTTTTATGTAAGAAAATCCACAAATATTAGTTAATTCACTAAATGTACTTATATGGTACATTTGGACTTGGGTAGAAAGATTATTAATATTTACACTTCCTTTAATCAAAGAGAATAAAGCAGAGGGAACGTAAAGAAGCAATAGTGTTTAGTGATGGAGTGATAGTGGGGCTTGGAGTTGGACAAAATTTCAGAGACACTATGATCGTACATTTCAGGCCAAATAACAGCTGTGTGATGATGGTGAGATTTGAACAATAGCTGAGAAATATTAAATATTTTGGAGTAACAGTTACTTGTGCAGATGGATGCTTTTTATTTTTATTGTCATTATTATGAATAATTTTCTTATGAATAATTTTCCTATGAAAAATTCCTTTCCCCAGGCTTAAGCTAATAGATGGGCTACGAACATTTCTCGATTCTGGCTTGTTTCTAGTATAGGAAGAAGGGGAAAAAGTGTAAATCTGCTGGGCTTAGAGATCAAGCTCTCCTCAAAGAATAAATTGTAAAGCACGAAGAGTCATGGAGAAAGAAAATGTTTCTTTCATCCGATCGGCTCCGGCTCTTAGATATGGATAGAAAATAAACACTATCCCTTAAAATGGAGATAACAGGCAGAAAACAAACATAGCTCTTTCTTCTCCCATAAAATGGAAGCAGAGAAGATTAACTGAGCTTTTTAACTCAGCATCGTTCACGGTGAATAGCAGTGGCCAATAAATAGCAGTTTCATTTATTTCATTTTCCTATTAAAATTAATGGAACAAGAACAAAGAAACAACCCTTGGTTATGGAAAAAGCATTACAAATATGTAGGCAAAGTGCAGGCATTATAAATACGTAAGCAAAAATAAATAAATAAACAAACACATAGGCAAAGTGCGTGTAATCACATGCTCTAATTGTTGGTATTTTATTGATGTTAGATGAGTCATTTAATATATTCTAAAATTATAGAATTTGACAGGTACAAGAAGCCTCAGTCATCCATTTGTTAAAGGAACACCTATTGAGTCCCTACGGTATGTTAGTGTATGATTCCTGCCCTCCAGGAGAATGGTAAGAAGTGTAATGAGCTGTACAAAATATATTATGGAAACATTTTTCTGTGGAGACCGAAATCTCTGAAGATGAGAAGTCTTGATGGTTAGGGAGTTCATAAGCCAAACATATATGTGAAGATGGCTTGATTAGAATTTTTAAGTACAGGGGCAGGGAGATAGTACAGCAGGTAGGGTGGTTGCCCTTTTATGTGGCAGGCTTGGATTCAAGCCCCAGCACCCCAGATTTTCCCTGAGAACTACCAGAAATGATTCCTGAGCACAGAGAAAGGAGTACCATCAAGTATATTCCAAAAATTTTTAAAAACTGAAGGAAAAGAATAAGAGAGAACATTCTTTGGATCTGAGTTCTTGAAGCCAGCAGATGCCTAGACAGATTTCTGCTTCTTATAAATCTTCTACCTTTTGCTGGCTGTCATGTGTGTCACAGAAGGAGTTATGTTCTCTGTGACCAGTCTGTCCAATTATGATATCCAGGGTATCATGGATATACTTCTAAGCTTAAGGACAAGAAAGTTCAGCATTCTATTGATATGCTCACAGACAAAGGGACATTTACGCACCCAAACTGCTCTTCTAATATTCTTTGGGGGCTTTATGACAACGAATAGAAACTACCCTAGGCAGCACACATATGGAAAACGGTAGGCTGAGGATCACAGATTTCAGCTGCAATCTTTGTAGCAATTTTGATATAGGTAGAATCACTAGTAAAATTATATGTAAATAAATAAGCTGGGAGTCAGAGTAAATAAATTCCCTGTAGAATTAAGACATGGAAGAGAAGTTCTGTTCTAAACTACTTCTCTTTGGTACCAAACCCAGTGCTATTCCCACCACAACCTTATATCTCTATATTCTTGCTTAGAAACTAACACACTTAAGTACAAATTTGGTCCTTCTCTGAATGCCTTAGCATCCCTCCTTTTATGAAGGTTCTGATCAAAGGAAAGAAAAGTAAAATAGAAAGGAGGACTGAAGCAGCATACCTCTACATATCACATTTACATAGGATGCATATGCATAGCATTCAAAGGGACACTTATTACACGTATATTGTCCAAAATTATGACTTTAAAATCACTGGACAAGAAATAGCGGAAAAGACCCAGAAAGATAGTAAAGGAGATAAGGCACTGGCCATGCTTACAGTGGCCCAAGTCCAATACCCAGCACTGCATAAGGTCTCCTGAGCACTTCCAGACCTGATCACTGACCACAGAGCCAGGAGTAACTCCTGAGCACTGCTGGGTGTGGCCCCAAACCAAATCAAAAACAAAACAAAAATTACAAAAGGTCTATTCACATACTTTCGCTTTCTGGAACCAAAGCAAATGTGATTCTGCCAGAATAGTCTGAGATGTGAATCTCAATTTTAGAAATACTGTTCTGCTTTGTCCCTTAAACTCTGTTGGACAGGGGGTTGAGCTGCTGGTGCGGAAATGTGTCTATGGTCTCCTGAACAATTTACTTCAAGAAGGATTCTAAGAACAGAGCCAACTCACATACAAAAAAAAAAGCATGGTTTTCACTTTTCAAAAGTGCCTATCTTATGCCTCAGATAATAAAGATAATATTGATTACTCCCTTTTGCAAGATGTTCCCTTTTTGATGGAAAAATCTTCAGAGAGAGGACAAAATGTCCTTCAGCTAATTTAGGAAAATGGCTCAGGGTGGTGGATATTGAGAAAATGCTTGATAAATTGCAGGGGGATGGGGGAAAGAAAGTAAAACCAGAAATGTAATTTTAGTATCATTTTCTTGGCTTTTGAACACCTCTTTGTTGTGTGGTCAAGGCAGCTTTATGATTTTTTTTACAGAAGGAAGGGGAAGGACTGAAAAAATAGTGCTGTGGGAAAGCTCACACAGAAAGTGGGGATATCGGTAATCACTCTTAGAGCAAAGGCAGACGGAAAGCCTCATTACACACAGGGAGCTGCGAGGGATTGAACAGTTCTTGGTGTCAGAGGTGAAAAGCTACACATCAGGGTTTCTTTCTTTGCTGCGAGGTTTGCTACAAGAAATTTGTGATTTTTTTTGGTATGTACATTTCTAGTATGTAAAACACAGTAATACACCCCTCCCCCTGAGAAAATCTCTCAGATCATAGAGTCCAGGATCACTGGTGACCTGCATTAGATTTTTCCCTCCTTTACCCACTTCCATTCTGATACACATCAAAGACACGTATTTGGAGCATACAGAAAAGGTGGCTTCTGAATCCCCAGAGGGTCTGCTCTTCTGACAGGACGTGACTAGAAAGATTTCTGTACCCATTCTGTTGTTCTGGAAAAGGCATTGTTCTGCCCTTTCTTACCTCTGACCTGCTCAAAATAGACAAGGTTTGTTCTACAGCTTTTCTGAAGCAAGAGTCTTATTGCTGCAACAAAGTAAAGACAAACACACACACACACACACACACACACACACACACACACACACACAACGTCCAGAACCCTGGACTATAGGAAGTTTTTATTTGAAATGGAATCTCCTCTTCTCATACCCACATCAGTACTTTTCCTGTCTGGCCTTTGAGACTTCAGTGGGAAAAGCCACATGGCAGAGAATACTCAGAGAATAAGAACATATTGTTGCTTATGAAATGATGTGCATTTATTCTCTTTGAATACAAGGCCTTGAAAATATCACTGTATCACTGTATCACTGTCATCCCATCGTTCATCGATTTACTCAGGCGGGCACCAGTAACATCTCCATTCATCCCAGCCCTGAGATTTTTAGCAGCCTCTCCTTACTCGTCTTTCCCAACACTG
>JAOXYA010043319.1:0-12499 GCA_028565675.1 Sorex palustris | reverse complement strand
CGCCCCGCTCCGCCCCCAGCCGCGAGCTCCTTGTCTCCCGCCGGCTGTGGCGCGCGCTGGGCTGCTGGGACCGCGGGAGCCCGCGACTGGGGACTTGGGCACCGTCGGAGCACTCTGCGCGCTTCAGCGTCCCGGCGCCGCTGCGCCCCGTCCTCGAGTAAGTGCCTGCGGTGCGGGTGCCTCGCGCTCGAGGGCCGGGCGGGTTCCCGGGGCTCTCGGGTGCGCGCTTTCCGCTCGCCGAGTTTGGGCAGCGAGTGGGACGAAGTTTGCGCGCGTGTCGGTGTGTGTGTATGTGCGTGTGTGTGGGGGCGCGCGGGGGGGGCGCACAGCCCCCAGAGGCTCGCCCAGCTCCTACCCGGTGCTCCGGCAGCTCCGGCTCGGGGAGCTCTTCCCGACCCCCTGCCTCCTTCCTGCCTCTGCGCCGGGGCTGCCCCGCTCCGGGTCACACCCTCCTGGAAAGGGCTCCCGCCGGCCAAAGGGCCGCCCGCGGTATCTGGAGCCCCAGATTGCAGCGAGGTGCCGGTCCGAGATCGGAACCCAGCCCTGCATTGTCAGTTCGGGCGGGGACGCCAGGCTTGCCCCGAGAGTGTTCGGCGGAGACTTCCTCTGCGCGGAAAGTTGGGGACGGGGTGTCCCGGAGCGCGCTGAACCCGGTGCCAGGGCGCCTGAATTGGGCGGCCGCTGGGCACCTGCGAGGACCGATGCAGGCTGTGTTTTATTAAGCGGGCACTGTTTCTAATGACAACCCACGTTGCGTTGTCATTAGAAACCCGGCGCGACTCCGACCAGCGGTGCCCGAGGGCAATCGTGGGAGGCTAGAGCTCACACTGGTGTCCCACATCAGAATTCTTGGAGACCGATGACGAAGCGTGCGGCCCCCTCCGTCAGTTATTTTTTATTGGGGACAGAGGTCAATATTATGTAAATACAAGTCGTCTTTCTACACCTTTGATTTTTAAATTTTTTTTGGTTTATGGGCCACACGCTGTGGTGCTCAGGAGTTTCTCCTGGCGGTGTTTCAGGGAATTGAGCCAGTTTCTGCAGACTGCGAGACCAGTGTCTTCACCCCAGTACTATCAATCTGGCTCCATATTTCTATGCATGAAAATCTTCATTGATGGCGTGATTTCTGGCAGCGCTGTACTTGAATCCAGCTCTATAAAGGTTCCCTGGATTTCTAAGATCCCAGGCAATCCTCATTCTTGCAATTCGTCTATATTTCAGTTTACTATGTTCATGTGAAAGTAGAGTTGCCCATCTCATTCCTCCACTTTCTTTTCTTTTCTTTTTTTTTTTTTTGGTGGCGGTGGCGGTGGTGGTGGGGGCGGGGTTTGCATACCCCGCAGTACTCAGGGAATATTCATGCCTCTGCGCTCAGGAATCACTGCTGGCAGCCTTTTTTGGGGGGGTGGTTGTTGTTGTTCTTGGCTTTTTTTGGTCACACCCGGTGATGTTCAGGGCCACTTCTGGCTCTGCACTCAAGAATTACTCCTAAAAGTGCTCAGGGAACCATATGGGATGCTGGGGATTGAACTGGTCATGTGCAAGGCAAACCCCACCCCACTGTACACAGCATTGCACTGGTCGCTGCTGGCAGTCTTTGGGGACTATATAGGGTGCTTGAGATGGAATTCTGAGTCTACTGCATAGGAGACTAGTACTCTGCCTGCTGTACTATTTCTCGGGCGCAGATTTCTCTACTTCCTTGGTAAGAATGAAGAAATTCTCCTAGGAAAATGGCATGTGGAGTAGAAACTACCCATTGATGTATAAGAATAACAGAACTTGATGGCTAAAGGAGAAGCAGGCTGCTTTAAGTGGCCAATATTGCACTGGCATATGAAAGTTAGAGTTGATAACTCACTTTAAGTGCTGCTTATCTCAGCAGGTATTTTTATCATGGTTTGAATCCTGTGTAACACAAAAGTGTTTCCACACTGTCTTAACTAAGGAAACATTGTGCTCCAAAATGTAAACATATGACTCTAACTCTCTTTAAGAAAAGAAATGATTATCACACTTAATTAAACACCGGGAAACATTTATTGCCACCTTCTAATTAGATCTGTTATGTGTAGAAAAGTTGGCAAGTTATTGCTCATATTCAAGGTGATAACACTTTTTTTTTTGTAGATTATGAGAGGTCTGTTTCCCTCCATACACACTGACTGCCTACCCACCTTTGCTCCACCCGTTGTGTTTTTACCTGTAAATTGCATAAGATTTAGGGAATGAACTACTGCCAGCCTTCCTGTAAAATATATTGAATTATTTGCATTAAGCTCTTTGTATTAATAGGCGCAAAACGTTATATTCATTCAGATTATCAAATAAGAAGCAATACATTTTTTTTTGTTTGGGGGGCCACATCCCGTAGCACTCAATCTACTCCCAGTCTTAGTGCTTGGGGTGTTCGGGGGGAGTGTCCTTCCTGGGAGTGTCTCAGGACCAGAGGGATCAGATCCTGGTGCCTGTATGCCAAACATGCACTCGAGCCCATTGATCTCTCACTTTGACTCAGTCATCGTTCATTATTGATTATAGAAAGGTTCTCTCAAAAGCCCAGTGATTCTGCATAGATTGCCCTTGATATCTTTTCTATTAAGAAATAAATTTATGGTACTTTAGTGTGTCTATATTTAATGAGAAAGGGCTGGAATGAGTTGGAAAAATCACCTCGTGTTTCTGACTGTATTATATTAGAGGGAATCTTCCTACGCATGGGGTGGTGTTGTGAGGACAGGTCACTGGGATCCCTACAGAGTGGCAGAAGCCACTACTGATTGTGCACATGGCAAGGACCAGGGACGTATCTGTGAGGTCTGTGCCCTGCAATTCTTCATTCTGTTGAAATTGGAGGAAAGGGCTTGTGAAGAGAAATGATTGCAACCAGTCTTATTTAGGAAATGTCCCAGAGTTGGGGAGGCTGGGGGAGGGAGCAGGTTTCTAGGTGGTTTCTGACTTGGGAAATTTCAATTAACAGGTTCTCGTTGTGGAGTTTGCCATGGTGCTGGATTCCACAGACGTTTCCTAGTTAAGTAAGCATTGAATACTTTTCTGCTGGGTAGAATCCTTTGGAAGTAAAGCGTTTCCTTCTTAGAGATTTTCTTCAACCCAGTTAGAATCTAGCTTTGCTTCCACACCAGAATAGTTTATTCTGGTTCCACTATTGCCTGGTGCCATTAAGGGGCTTGATTGGGGTGATCTCCACCCAGAAGATAGGAAGGAATGGCAATAAGTAAAAACCACCTATTTTGGGGACCAGAGTGATAGTACAAGGGGTAAGGCCCTTGGCCTTGCATTGCACTAACCCCATTGGAATCCCTAGTACTTTATACATTCCTTTACAGAGCCAGGAAAGCCTCTGAAAGCTACCAGGTATGACCCCAAAACAAAAAACAGTCAAAACCAAACCAAACCAAACCGAAAACAAAGGACCATCAGTTTTCTCAAGGAGGGCACTGGAAGCTTCGGTGCCACCCAGGAACTGGACTGACTTTGCACTGACTTGGACAATGTGAATATGGTGAAGGGCCAACTTGGATTTTAAAAGGTAGATAGTTACTGGACATGTGGCTCAGTGTTATAGTGCAAGCCCTTCACACATGAACTCTGGGTCTGATTCCCCACGCTGCAGAAAACAAACAACACCAAAAATGTAGACAGCTTACTCTAGTGGACCATCTTGGAGTACTCAGCTATCACGTAGAAGCTAAAGGAAGGCACTGGTTGGTGCCAGATTAACTTTCCTTAGCTCACCCCAACTGTGCACTGCCCACATCC
Organism: Sorex palustris; assembly: GCA_028565675.1. Lineage (NCBI taxonomy): Eukaryota > Metazoa > Chordata > Mammalia > Eulipotyphla > Soricidae > Sorex > Sorex palustris. Next base: position 8,716 of record JAOXYA010043319.1, on the reverse strand, counting down.
TGTGTTCAGTATCAAATGTGTGTCATAAGAACTCAGCAAACCCCAAAAGGATCCTTTGCCATCTGATCATTATACCAACAGTTCACTTCTCACTCTCCCGCCTTAGGTCTTACAGTTGGCCCAGTAATTTGTGGCAACTGCAAAGTTTCTAGACTTTAATGTATTGACAGTGCTTCCTAGTAACTGAAAAGAGATGATTTGTTGAGTGTAAAAGAAGCCCTTTCAGAGAACCTTAAAAAATGTAAATATGGAGCTGGAGAAATAGCATAGCAGGCAAGGCACATGCCTTGCACTCAGGCAACATGGATGTGATCCCCAGTACCACATATGGCCCCCTGACCCGCACCAGAAGTGATCCCTGAGTGCAGAGTCAGAAGTAAGACCTAAGCACTACAGGGTGGGCCCCCAAACAAACAAACAAAAAACAGAAAAAGCACAAATAAGATCAAATAATGTCTTGTTCATGTCAGTTTGTATTTTTAATTTTAATTTTTTTTTTGGCTGCTGGGGATTGAACTTGGGTCAGACACATGGAAGGCAAACATCTGCCCATTCCATCACTCTGACCCTGTAGTTTTAATTGGAAGAGGAGAAAATAAGCTATAAATGGAGGGTAGATAAAATTCTAGAATGTCAGAAGCAAGCGATATCTTAGAAAAATGTGTGTAGCCCACGAGTTTCAGACTTTAATATCTGATGCTGTTTATAGTCTGTATCACCTGTCAGGTCAGTTTCAGGAGACATCACATAAGCTGCTGCTGTCTTGTACTACCCTCTCATTTATACATGGGGACCTGGGATCTGAGTGGCCTGGCGACCTTTAGGAAAATATTTGTTGATGAGAAAGGTTACAGAAGGTAACCTGAGAATGGCAAAAGTGACTTTAGGATTCTGTTTCACAAAGAAAAGGAACTTCCTTAAGATGGTGAAGGACCATTTTCAAAATAGTTCCTTTTCTCAGTAAGAAGATGAAAGAAGCATATTGCTTCTATGTCTTAGTTCATCAGCATTATACCTTTGATAAGCTGATCCTATGTTTTGTTTTCTTGATCTTTCATATCAAGCACAGTAATTACTTGAGGCAGGGGGATTTTTTTACTTTTTTCTTTTTTTATCAAATTTTGGCCATACCTAGTAGTGCTCAGGGCTTATGCCTGACTCTGTGTTCAGGGACCCCTCCTGACAGGCTCAGGAGACCATATGAGGTGTCAGGAATCAAACCCTGGTCAGCCGCACTCAAGGCAAATGCCCTACCCACTATCCTATTGCTTTGGCCCCTCCTGAGAAATTGTTTTAAAACATCTCAGACTCAGCAATAATCAAGTATGAGCAGTTGCCTTTTCTCTTTCGAGTGAATATGTTTGGTTCAGGGACTAGTGGTGAGGTTCCAGATTAGCTGCAAAGCTGGATGGGTATCTCCCAGTTTGTTGTCCTAAGGTTGTGGTTTTGTAAACCCCACAATGATCTTTTTCTTTTTGGGGGGGGGGCTTTTTGGATCACACTGACAATGCTCAGGGGCTACTCCTGGCTCTGCACTCAGGAATTACCCCTGGCAGTGCTCCAGCAGTGCTCCAGGAACCATATGGGATGCCAGGCATCGAACCCTGGTCTTCTGCATGCAAGGGAAACAACCTCCCAGCTGTACTATTGCTCTGACCCCTGATCTTCTTCTTGAAGTGACCGGAGGCTTAGCAGCCAGCAATCTTTGCTCCCCAGAAAGGAAAACAAGAGTGAGAGGTTACAGGAATGGGTCTCCCCAGGAGTAGCCTGGGCTTTGTAAGCTTCTCAGGGTTCCTTTCTTAAAAACAGAGAATGGAGTGAAAGCCAAAATTCCACTTGCCTTTTCCTCAAACTTTGGTAAGAAGGATGACTTTTGGTTTAATCAAGAGATGGTTGGCTCCATGACTCTGCTGAAATAACTGTTCATGACTCCACCCCACTGGCTTTTGACCTGAAACCTTAAACTCTTAGGCTTTCCATCTGTTTCTTCACAGAATTTCTCCTTTACAGTATTAATGGGCCTGAAACCAGTGTCTTTTCCTGGACTCCAGGGTTCAAGGCACCCAGCAGTGGTAGACAGTTGGCTTGGCCAGTGAGGTCTCATGTCAAGAAGTTTGAGTTGGCCTAGGTCAGAGTGGAGTAGAGAGGGAGAGTGCTAACTCCGACATCATGTGCTTTTTGCTTGAATTTTGTTTTCCTCTAACTGTGCCAGAGGAGTCCCCAAATGAGGTGAGTATGGTAATCCCAGTGAATGCTGATAGTTGGGTCTTGTGATTACAGAGGGGAAGTTTGCTGGGGCTGCTGAGGAGAAATGAAGCAGAGCAGCAGGGCACTGGGGTTTAAATGTGCAAGAATAAAGAGGTCTGGCATTATCTGAGCCTCTGTGTGCCAGAGGGGAGTTTTACACAGTCTGTTATGGGTCACTTGTGAGCACCGGGCTGGCTCATTGAACTGATAAGGTATCCACTTTCACTGTTGGCGGGAATGTTGTGTGTCTCAGCCTCTATGGAAAACAGTACTGGAGATAACTCAAAAAAGTAAGAATAGAGCTTCTATATGACCCAGCAATCCTTCTTCTTGGCTTTTATCCCAGGAACACAAAAACATTCATTCAAAAAGCTATATGCACACCTATCTATGATTATTTCAGTGCTAAGTAGTATAACCAGTATGTGGAATCAACCCAAATGAGCCAGGAGAGACAGAATGGATGAAGAAGCAGGCGGTGGTATAGTATACCTTGGATACTATGTAGCTGCAAGAAATGATGAAAAAATCTGGAGGGCATTCTGTTAAGTGAAATAAGTCAGAGGTAGAAAGACAGATACCAAATGATTACACTTATGTGGGAAAGAGAGACAAAAGGAGGAGGATAATATCAAGTGAGGACAAATTGGCCATTGATTGCAAAATAGAGCTTGCTGAGCAGTGGGGTTTGGTGGCAAAAAGATGTGGTCTAGACAGTGGTGCAGGGCCTTAGGCATTTTGATGGGGGTGAAGTTGCAGCCACTTTCTGCCTCAAAATCATGAAAGTTAACACTATTGTGACCAGGCAATGTAAAGTACAACTTAAAAAGAAAATAGGTGATCCCTTCTCTATTCCAGCTGCCCTCTCCTCTTTGCTCATGAAGCAGGCTTCCTAAGAAAATGATGGCTTCAGCACACACATCGGGATGGGAGATGTATGCTGAAAGGACCCAAAATGATAATCTCTTAGTGTCTGTATTGCAAACCATAATGCCCAAAAGTAGAGAGAGAGTATTGGGAATCATGTCTGCCATGGAGGCAAGGGAAGGGTGGAAAGAGGGGGTAGGGGGTATTGGTGGTGGGGAATGTGCACTGGTAGAGGGATGGGTGTTTGATCATTGTGTGATTGTAACCCAAATGTGAAAGCTTGTAACTGTCTCATGGTGAGTCAATAAAATTTTAAAAAAAAAGGAAAAAGAAAAAAGAAAATAGATAAGGGATGGCACCATGTTATGCCAGACACTCAGGGTATGTGTCTCTGAGGCCCTCAGTGTTGCAAAGGGTCTTGCACTGGCCTGTCCTCAGGGGAAGTTGTGAGAGTTCTGGGTACAGAGGTTGTTCAAGTTGTTCTTTTTTTTTTGGTGCTGATTCTGAAGCAAACTCTTCTGGGACCAAAACACGATGGGGCACAGAGGACATTCATAAGTATTTGAAAGCCGTCACAAGAAATAGCTGATATGGGTAATACCTTCTAAAGTCTGGCTCTTTCTCTTTCAAATCAAAGTCATTTAATATAATTTTATTCCATTTATTTTTCTTTTGTCAAAGTCATTTAGTTCTATTTTATTCCTTTGGGTGGGGGGGGGGTGTTACACACTGGGCCGTGGTCACTCCTGCCTCTGTACTCAGGATGGCGGTTCTCTGGGGACCATATGGGAAGTCGGGAATCTAACCTGGGTTGATTGCATGCAGGGCAAGCTCCCCCAAACTGTACTATAGCTCTGACCCTTTTTTATTCCATTTTTACCAATTATCTATTTTCCTCCCTTTGTGGTTATTGTTATTGTAATAACCAGGGGAGCCAAGCTTGGTGCCGTTGCCATGTTCACACACACTGGTTGCAGTGTCTCAGAGATTGCACCAGTTTTGTTGTGGCACCAGAAACCATGAGCAGCAGAGCTCCCGGGACACTCAGCGTGTGGAATGATGCCAAGAATTGAGCTCATGGCCTCAAACCTGGAAGGTGGATGGACCAGCCCCAGGCTCCTGTCATTTCTTTCTTCTTCTTCTTCTTTTTTTAAGTTTCTTCTATGTGACTGTCAACCAAAGCAAGGGAGACAAGAAGTTATGGCCAGTACCTGTGAAGAACCAACCCTCGTCAACCTTTCCTATCTTGGGCTCATGACCCAATGAGGTCCTGACTCTCACACAGGAGGGTACAGCAAGGAATTCCAGGAGCTTCTGAGAAGAGCAGGCACAGTGCTGGCAACAGATTGCAAAGTTCAAAACAGACTTGGGTGACTCAGAACATTAAGAAATGAATCCAGAGGCAGGAGAGATATAGTACAATGGGGAGTGATCCTTGAGTGCAGAGACAATAGTAAGCCATGAGTACCATTGGGTGCAGGAAGGAAGAAAGGAAATAAAGAGAGAAGGGAACTGGAAGGAAGGGAAGGAAAGGGAAGGGAATGGAAGGGAAGGGAAGGGAAGGGATCAGGAAGCCACTTATTTGTTTTTCCTTCTTGAAGATAGCTGGTTCTCTGGGAAGTAGTCGGGGGGCTCCAGTATTCCTTTCACCCATCTAGAAAGGGTGCACAGTCTTGATTTTAGGCAATTTCTTCTGTTTGGGGGGCAGAGGTGGGCCCTAACTCGTGTGCTCCTTCCTCCCCAGTGAACCAGGGAATAGTGAATGAGCTTAGCTATCTTCATATGGCATGGCCTGTGTGGGCAACACTTAGCCCTTTTGCTCCTTTGCTTTTATAGCCTGGAATGATTGATTAGTGCCTGAAGGGATGGCTGTTCCCACTTGCCAGGGTAGGATAGAAGTGACAATAAGGAGCTTCCCAAGGAGGAGCTAGCAGTGCCTGCCCTGTGTGCCCAGGTGGGGCAGTTTGAAGACGTGATTATCTATACCACCATGGAGGTGGTGCATGCAGGAAACTTTGAACTGGGCAATGTACTGTTCTGCCTGGAGGCCCGCATGCAGTCGGAGCATCCATCTGCCCACCTGGGAAGCCTGATCAAAAAGAAGTTGGTTCCTAGTCTCCACCGACTGCAGCCTCTCAACATTGGAACCCAGGCATCTCTAACTCACACTTCCCCAGGGGACCAACTTGCAGCGAATCGGAAACTTCTCACCCTGGGCACCAGTTTTTCAAGGCTTGTGCTATAAAGATGATTCAGGTGCAGCGATCTGAAGGGCAGTTTTGGATTTTTGAATTTTTATTTGTTTTTGGCAGCAGAAAGAGCCTGACTCTTGAGAGTATAGAGTGGCTTTCATATCAAAAGAAGCTTCAGGTCTCACTGTACAAGAGGGACACTCCAGTACCCAGCTGTATAAATAACAGTGGTTTTCCCAGTGGTTTGAGAAATGTTGACCAGTAACAGGGAAGAACCCCAAAACAACCACCCAGACCAATAGTGGTGTCCCACACAGTTCCAGGAATGGAAAGGCTGGCTGCAGGGCCCTCGGGGAATCTGCTCCATGTTTGTGAGAAGCTGGCTTTGGAATTAGCGGCTGACTTCCTATTCTAGAGCAGGGACTTCAGGACATGTTATGTGACGTTGCAGATCCTTGACAGAAAATGGGTATCCTTTTACCCCCAAGTAACTTTTGCTGAAAGGAGTCCCAGTGCTGAGACTGGGAGACTCAAAGGCTTTCTCACTGCAGGTCTAGTCCTCATTTGAGTTCCAGGGAGCTCTTAGAATCTCTCTGGTCCTCAGTGTGCCCCTCTGGTTCCATGGCAGTAGGGCATGAAGAACAGACCGTTTTAATTCTGAGGGCATCTTACTACAACTTGCCTTTTTTTTTCTCTTCATGTTTTTGTTTTGGGACCTTTCCCAGCAGTATTCAGGGCTTACTCCTGGCTCTGTGCTCAGGAATTACTCTTGGTGGGGCTGGGGATTGAACTCAGGGGATTGAACTCAGAGGTGTTGGGGATTGAACCCACGTTGGCCACATGCGAGGCGAGCCCCTCCCTGTTATGCAATTGCTTTGTTCCCTACTCCTTTTTTCTTTTGTCCTCCTCAGTTTGAGTTGTGTCAGTACTGGAGACATTTTTTTTCTCCCTATTTCCAAATCCTGATACATTTTTAATATGTCATTATAGCTGGGGCTCTGGAAATGATGAATAGTAAAGTCTTGATGGCACAGAGCACTAATTTTAGTAGCACCGTGTGTTTGTTTTGCCCCCCACCCCCTTTAAATACTTGCCCAGGGATCAGGCATGAAAGTGGACTCATTTGGGTCTGGCCTCAGCCAGCAGCCCCTCTCCCACCTCTCCACTTCATCACGATCGCCCCTCTTCCTGTTTGCTGCCCCGGCATCCAGGACACCAGCAGAGACTTTCCAGTCTCACCATTTGGAGATAAGGGTTGACTGAAGAGGTCGGGCTCAGACCTTGGTGCTGGGTTCCCTAAGCACTTGCAAAAGTTCCTTTTTGAAACCAGAGTCCTTTTAAACTATTACACAATAAGACGGAAGGTTGATGTTGCATCAAGCCCTAATCTGCCCCTGAATGCTTGGGTATTCTAGATAACAGATGAGATGGCGCATTGCTGGACTTGTCTGCCTGAGCTGCCCCCCCCCAAAAAAAATACCGCAGACTGGGTGGGTCTTAGTGGGAATGTGTTTCCTCATAGTTCTGGAGCAGGAAGGCTAAGAGGGTGTCAGTGATGTTTCTCCTGGGCTTGCTGATGGCTGCGATCTTGCTGTGTCCTTAGGTGGTTTTTTTCTCTGATAGTGTTCATCCTTGGCTTATCTTGTTTTCTTCTTATAAGAAAAGCGTCTGATTGGATTTGGGCCAGTTTCTGCAACCTCATTGAACCTTAATAACCTATTTCAAGGCACTGTCTCCAGAAGCTTTTACCTTAGGGGTTTGGGCTTCAACATAGGAATTTTGAGAGAATGCAGGTAACAGCACCCATTCATAATGGTCACCATATAAAGATTTTTACAAGTAATATCCTTTCTATTATTGCTCTGTGGTTCATGTCTATAAGTCTGTAATCTTCAGAGGTCATCGCTGCTTGTTTTCACTTTATTTTTTAAAATGTTTTATTCATTTTTAAGCCATTTTCATTGAGATACTGAGATTTAAAATACTATTAATTTTACTTTTTATGCACCCATCATTCCAGCACCCCACTCATCACCAGAGAGCCCTCCTCCCTCCACTACCAGTGTCCTAAGGACCCCTCCAATCTATAAGCTCAGTTCTGTATACAGATCTCTAGTTCTGATGACTTTCATCATTTGATGGTCCCTTACTATGTTTCTTTTTTTTTAAAATCTTTTTTTTATCTTTTTCTAAATTATTTTTTTCTAAGAACACGTGATTTACAAGGCTGATCATTATACAGTTGTTTCAAGCTTTTAGTGTTCCAACACACCAATGTGACTTCCCCTTCACCAGTATCCCTAGTTTCCCTCCCAATCCCAACCTGCCATCTTAGGCTCAGAACAAATTTACTTTATATTGCTTTTTCCAGAAAAACTTTAAGAAATGGTAAACAGAATGATCAGGAAATAAATCAGAAAGAGCTAATTTGTGATAACTGTATGTTTTGACCTATGTATATACAAAAATTAAAACTATTTAATGTAATATAATGTTGTGCCTATTCTCATTTACATATATGTATATGTTTTCAACTATGGAATCTAACGTCTATTACATTAAATTTTATTTTATACATGGATTTCATTATGGTAATAATCATGTCGCACCTGTCATTAATAAAACTTTTAGAGGGGCTGGAGCAATAGTACAGCAAGTAGAACATTTGCCTTGCACATGGCTGACCCGGGTTTGATTCCCAGCACCCCATATGGTCCCTTGAGCACCGCCAGGAATAATTCCTGAGTGCAAAGCCAGGAATTGACCCGGTGCATCACCGGGTGTGACCCAAAAAGCAAACAAACAAACAAACAAAAAAACCCAGAGCAATTCTCTGTTAATATGTTATGGTAGAGCATCTGTGAAATAGGTAAAGTCTGCATATGTGAATTTCCCCCCTACACTTTGTATAAAAACTGTGGTTTACAAAGCTTTTATGATTATTTGTTATAGGCATTCACATTCCAACACCAGTTCCACTACCCTTATGCCTTTTCTCCACCATTGTCTTCAATTTTCCCTACCACTTCTAAAGCCTGCCCCTGTAACAATTCCTCGGTAATTTATTTTATACTGCTTGTTATCAGTAATTTGCTAACAGAATGGTAAAAAAATGTTTCCTTAGAAGAACATTAGTGTGGGAGCTGGAGCAATAGTACAGCAGGTAGGGTGTTTGCCTTGCAAGTAGCTGACCCGGGTTCAATTCCCTGGCATCCCATATGGTCCCCCATGCACTTCCAGGAGTAATTCCTGAGTGCAGAGCCAGGAGTAACCTCTGAGCATTGCTGTGTGTGACCCCCCAAAAGCTACAAAAACAAACAAAAAAGAGTAACATTAGTGTAAATTTTTGTATCTTACTATGGAGACATAAAATCCTTATATGGGAGATTACAAAGATGTTGTTTCAGATT
>JAOXYA010043304.1:0-12499 GCA_028565675.1 Sorex palustris | reverse complement strand
GACACTATGCAGAGAGCCCGTGCCAGACTTCATGTATCATGTTAATCTATTATGTATAGGGGATAAACAGAGTCAAAAGTGGAAAGCATCTGAAATACAGTTATTAAGAATTGAGTCACATCTTTATGTTCTGATATTAAAATCTTTGTAATATAGAGCTAATTGAATAAAGCACATCCCTTTCATTTTTCTTCTTTTCCTTGAAAGAAAATAACATACAGACTTAGTTATGTTGTTTTATGATGTGTGAATCAAACCCAGAACCTCACATATGCTAGGCAACTGCTCTACTACTGAGTCACATTTCCAGCCTACAAATTTTAATTTTTTAAAGTTCTTTAAAGTTCTTTTTTTAAATTTTAGTAAATTAAAAATATGAAAAGAAATTTGTGAAATTAATGTCAATAACATTTTTCTGTCTAAATTATAAGTGCAACATCTAGTCAATATTATAGCTGTTAATAAAGTATTTTAGATTTGTTTCTATGAAATCTTTGACATGCAGTTTATACTTGAAATTTAAAATCTTAGTTCAGACTAGTTACATTTCAAGTATTTACAGTCATATGTGGTTATTTACTACAGTGTCACCCAACAGAATTCTAAAAGCAGCTGTTTTCCTAGAAATTGATGAAGAAATCACATTTGACCTGTGGCTATAGTTTGATCATTCCTGTATTCAAAATACTGAAAGGTAATGTTTCTGCACTTTACCTTACTTGATAAATAACATTGGAATTACTGTTCTTTGAATGTAGTTAGAATTTATTATGAACACAATATGAATTTATTATGAACATAGTCAATTTTACTGTCTTATTAGTCCTGGATTTGCATTTGTTCTTGAGTCCATTTTGATCATTTGTACTTTGCTAGAAAAGATTTTAACACTGTAACAGTATCCTTCCATTGTTCATCGATTTGCTTTAGTGGGTACCAGTAAGGTCTCCATTGTGAGACTTGTTACTTGTTTTTGGCAAAAGAAGCAGTAACAACAGAAAAGATTTTATTAAAAATATTTTGAGGGTTGGAGTGATAGCACAGCTGGTAGAGCATTTGCCTTGCATGTGACTGACCTGGGTTTGAGTCCCAGCATCCCATATGGTCCCCTGAGCACCACCAGGGCTGATTCCTGAGTGCAGAGCCAGAAGTAACCCCTGTGCATCACCAGGTGTGACCCAAAAAGCAAAAAATATATTTTGAAGTAGAGCCAGCGTGATAGTACAGTGCAGAGGGTGCTTGCCTTGCACATGATTGACCTGGGTTCCATCCCTAGTGTCCTATATAGTCCCCCAAACACATCCAGAAGCAATTCCTGAGCATCGTAGGTTGTGGCAAACCCCACCCTCCCCAAATACTTTAAAGTGCTCACTCGAAGGCCACTCTCCACAGTCTCAGACAGGCCTCACCCATGAGGGAATATACAGAAAAATCCAGGTATGCTGGACCTGTGACTGAAATCTCTAAGCTTGCTCAGAGCGGGAATGGACCTCCTCCCCACTGCTCCCAAGTTAACCGTAGCTTGGCAGTCACACCCACAAAATTGCCCCTGGCACCATTAATCCAATCAAGGTCATGATCCAGAGACTCAGAAATAAAGCTCCTGAAAGAGAGCAACTTGGGCTTCACCCATGAGTGAATCTGCTGTATAATTGTATTCTAAATTTTAGAATTACCAGACCTCTCATATTCTACACCACTGATGTACCAAGCTTTGCTGGGGGCACGATTTGGGATTTGGAGTGGAAACATTCGAAATATGGTGGTGGGTGGGATTGGTGTTTGAATATTAAATATAAGGAATTATTGTGAACAACTTTATAAAAATAAAATAAAATTTACATGAAGTGCACACTCTCATAAAGTATCACTTGCATCACTTGTCATCCCGTTGCTCATTGATTTGCTCGAGCAGGTGCCAGTAACATCTCCATTCATCCCTGTCACGTGCTAGTGTAGCTCAATGGTGTTTGCCCACTTCAGAAACACGAAGTGAGGTCCATTGTTGTTATTGTTTTTGGCATTTCGAATATGCCACAGGAAGCTTTCCAGGCTCTGCAGGCAGAATACTTTCAGTAGCTTGCCTTAGCAGGACGGAGGAATCAAACATGGGTTGGCCAAGTGCAAGGCAAATGCCTTACCTGCTATGCTATTGCTCCACCCACTCTCATAAAGTAGATAGTATTATTTTATTTTTATTATTTAATCTTACTTTTGCTTGCAGAAATTATTAGTTTTTTCCACTTGATAAATGCAGATGATCATACTATATTACTATATGGAGAGAATGAATGCATTATTCTGAGTTCTTTTAACACTGAATTCTGCTGTTAATTTATTAATTTAGTTTGAAAATAGGAATATTCTTCACACTGGAGGGCTTATTATTATTTATTTTGTTATGAGTTTCTGTTTAATCTCTTCTGAAACTTATGCATTTTTAATATTCTAATTGTTCCACCTTTTATTAATACAGTGGTGCTTTCCTCTAAGTTATTCCTGTCCTGTCCTCCCTTGTTCATTGATTTGCTTGAGCGGTCACCGGTAACGTCTCACAACAAATTGTGAGACTTGTTGTTACTGTTTTTGGCATATCAAGTATATCACAGGTAGCTTGCCAGGCTTTGCCGTGTGTGCAAGATACTCTCGGTAGCTTGCCGGGCTCTCTGAGAGGGACGGAGGAATCGATCCCAGGTCAGCCATGTGCAAGGCAAATGCCCTACCCGCTGTGCTATCGCTTCAGTCCCCCAAATTATTACTCTGATAAATTGACTGAATTGGTATTTTATAAATTGCTCAACTTTGCACTGGACTCTTTTCTTTCTTAGTATTTCCTACTAGTGAAAAGTTTTGAAGCATAATATGTATCTTCCTCTGATTATAGTTATTTTGTCATATATTGGAAGATTAATAAACTTGTTGCCCTTATAAACTTTATTGGATGCTATCCTAATAAAAGGTTTGTTTATAACTATCATAAACATCTACCATACAATGATATCCTTCAGCATAGGTTACTGAAAATTTTTCCTCACAAAGACTCTTATTTTAAGTTAGGCAAAGAGCCATTGTTGTCTATTTTATGGAAGAGAAAACTGAGGTCAGTCTTGATTTATAGACTGTCACTCTGTTTCTCTCTCTCTCTCTCTCTCTCTTTCTCTAACTTTCTCTCTTATTCTCTTAGATTTTGGGTCTCACTCAGTGGTGCTCAAGGTTTATTCACAGCTCTGTGCTAAGGGATTACTCCCTGTGGAGTTGCAGGACCATATAGGGTGCATGCTAGGGAAACACCCTACCCATTGTACTATTGATCTGGTTCCCTCTGCTGATCTCTATTAACTAAAAATCACATTGTCACTAAAAGCATACCCAGAATTTTCAGAGAAAATGACTTGTCATGTGTTTCTCTGACCTGTGATGTGATGTCTCTGAAGTATAGATATTTTAAAACTTGTGTAACCGTTGACCCCTTGTGCCTCCCTACAGGCCATTCAGAAAAACCTGTCATTGCTTTTTTGCCCTCAGGGCAGTGGCCAACTGCTGAATGGGTTGACCCATATGGTCATGGTCCTCCCGTTGTTCATTGATTTGCTAGAGCGGGCCCAGTAACAGTCTCCATTGTGAGACTTCTTGTTACTGTGTTTGGCATATTGAATACATCACGGGTAGCTTGCCAGGTTCTGCCATGCAGGCGAGATACTCTTGGTAGCTTGCCGGGCTCTCTGAGAGGGGCGGAGGAATCAAACTCGGGTCGGCCATGTTGGCTGCCCTACCGCTGTGCTATCGCTCCAGCCCAGCCTGATATGAAAGCACCTAATCTAAAGAAGAGCAAATAATTGCCCTCCCATCATTGCACAATTAGAGTAATACTAGAAGAAAATATGTGTATCTATCATGGGTCAGAACCAGTGATGGGGGTGGGTTTGGAGTGAATGAGCTCCCTGTTCTTGTAGATTCTTCAATTTTTTTTTAAAAAACCAAGTTGCCTGAAGATATAAGTTATATATAAGAGGAGTCCCAACAATTTCGCAGAAGATATTTTTCTGCTATAACTTTAAAGTGCTTTTTAGTTTTTTTATTTAGTTTTGTTGCAGTATGGATTTCTCAACAATATAAAAATAATGACAATGTGCTGAGATCTCTTGTTTCATGGTGAGTAGTATTCAAAATAAGTATGAACAATGACCGTGCATTGCAGACAACAGATACCAGAGTTTGTGATGCATAGAGCATATAACAAATACTCAGAAGTGTTTATAATGTAATTAGTATGACATCAGATACTAAATAGGCCTGTGAAAGTGTGTTTTAGCTTAAAAAATGGAATTTAGGCTTTAAATTAGAAAATATAGATAATGCATAAGTATCTGAATTAGTAAAAGATTATAATAAAATTTTTATAGGTGCAACAAACCCACCCAAATGGAGTAACACATAATATTATAAAAATTAATTCATTATTGAGAAAGTATAAAATCTCTTAGCAACCTAGGCATATACAGACCTTTTTTAATCTAGCAGGTTACCATAACACCATGAGTGAAAGTCATATTGATTGGCAAAATGCTAAGAAGTTAGTCTTGTCTTTTTTAAATTTATTTTTTAATTAAAATTTTTTTAAATATTTAAAAAAATTAAAAAAATTTTAAAAAAGTAAAATAAAAATAAAAAAATTTTATTGTCTTGTTTTTTTAAAGTAGCTCATTTAAGGTTCTGCAAAGTTGATTTCAAGTATATGAATTTCCTAAGCCGTTGACTGTTCATGAAAGTCTATCGTTCTTTCTTTTTTTCTATATTTTTATTGAATCACCGTGAGATATAGTTACAGAGCTTTCATGTTTGAGTTTCAATCATACAATGATCAAACACCCATACTTCCACCAGTGCGCATTCTCCACCACTAATGTCCCCCCGCTTTTTAAGCCCACCCTGCCTCCATGGCAGACAATTTTCCCCCATACTCTTTCTCTACTTTTGGGTATTATGGTTAGCAATACAGATACTGAGAGGTTATTATAATTGGTCCTTTATTTTTCAGCACACATCTCCCATCACGAATGATTGTTCCAACCATCATTGTCTTAGTGATCACTTCTCTATTCCAGCTACTTTTTACCCCAGATCGTGATACAGGCTTCCAACTATGGGGCAATACTCCTGGACCTTGTGTCTATTGTCCTTGGGTGTTAGTTTCATATTATGTTATTTTATATTCCACAAATGAGTGCAGTCCTTCTCTTTCTGACTCATTTCACTTAGCATGATACTCTCCATGACCACCCACTTATAAGCAAATTTCATGACTTCATCTTTCCTAACAGCTGCATAGTATTCCACCGTGTAGATGTACCAGAGTTTCTTTAACCAGTTGTCTGTTCTTGGGCACTCGGGTTGTTTCCAGATTCTGGCTATCGTGAACAGTGGCAAAGCCCCTTTCCTGGAGCGGCTATTGCTCTGTGGGCCCGGGGCAGGGTCTGGTCCTGTCTCTCTTTCCAGGTGTCTGTCTGTCCAGCGACTGCCCTTCGTGCTTTCCTGGGAGCAGAAGGGTCAGGGTGCCAGCCCACACCCTCCTCTGGTGCCCCCGGAGGCTGGGTACCAGGCAGGGACCCATCCCATGGAGTGTTGGCACTTGGGGACACGTGTCTGCCTACTTCACCCCCTGCTGACAGGGGCAGCCCCGGGTGGGTCTAGACAGCCACTGAGTGACCCCTGAGGTGTGGCTTCACGTCTTCTGTTTTCGATGGGGGCCGTGTGCCCGAAGAGACCCTTCCCACCCCCACCTTTATATGTCCCTGCCCTCTGCTCCCGGGTGGAGCTCAGGGCGGCCCATTGTCCTGCTGGGAGGCCTTTGAATGGGGGCCAGAATCACACCCCAGTGGGAAGAGATGAGCCCCCCCCCGCCCCCGCCCCCAGGGCCGGTCCAGGCTGTGGGAACAGCATAGCCCGAGGATGAACCCAGGAGGAAATGAGTCACGGGCGGAGCCGGTGATGGGTGTTTGTGCTGGACACGAAGGAAGTTGGGGAGGGGGCGCGGCTTCCTGCAGCTGCCCTGAACCCCCCTGAACCCCATTTGGGTATATGGGGCAGGGGGGAGGAGCAGCCAGGACCCCTGGGCTGCTTCCAAGCCACCCCCCTCCCCGCAGCCCCTGGCCAGGTATGGGTCTCCCCGGGGATGGGCACGGCTGCTTTGAGGACCCCAGAGACCCCACCCCTGTGCACCCCCAGAGCTGGGCTTTGTGAGTCAGCTGTGTTCCCGGGCGGGGTGGCTGAGAGCGTGGGCGCGGCCGGGCTGTGAGGTACAGAACAGGAGAACAACAGCGATTCCTGGGGCCCGAGTGATAGCACAGCGGGGAGGGCGTTGACCTGGCACGTGGCTGACCCAGGTTCGATTCCCAGCATCCCATAGGGTCCCCTGAGCACCGCCAGGAGTGATTCCTGAGTGCCGAGCCAGGAGTGACCCCTGAGCATCGCCGGGTGTGACCCAAAAAGCAAAAAAAAAAAAAAAACCAAAAAACCAACTACAAACGTGGAAAATAGAATTTCCTACCCACAAGCTCCTGGCTGGAGGCGGTGGGGTCCGTCCCCACGCGTGCTGAGCGTGGCCCAGCCCCCCATGCCAGGCTGCTCACTGCCCTGTCCCGCAGAGCAGAGCTTGCCTGAATGCCGCCTGACCTCTGCTCCGTGGCCTTTGCCCCAAGTGCAGACCCCCCTGTCCCCCAGAGCTCTCTTTAGTCTCGGCTGGGGGGAGACTGAGCGTCCCCGTCCTTCACGCTCTCCCCCGCCCGCAGGACGACAGCACAGGCGAGATCACCTTCTACATGAAGGGCGCGGACGTGGTCATGGCCGGCATCGTGCAGTACAACGACTGGCTGGAGGAGGAGGTGAGCAGCATGTTCTAGAGTGTTCTAGAAGCTGTGCAGGGGGCAGGCGGGGCTCTGCGTGCAGCACTTGGGTCCCCTCTCCCCACAACTTAGTGGCTCCGGCGGCCCAGGGTCTGGGCGCGGCCTCCGGCTTGGAGCTCGCGGGCCCTGCCGAGGGGCCAGAAAATAGCACCCCTGAAGACTCAGCGGGAGCAACCCTGCACCCCTACATCCCATATTCCCACTCCCCCGCACCCCTGCATCCCTACACCCCTACATCCGTGCACCCCTGCACCCTTACATCCCTGCACCCCTGCATTCCTGTACCCCTGCACCCCTATATCCATGCACCCCTGCATCCCTGAACCCCTGAATCCCTACACCCCTGCACCCCGCATCCCTGCACCCCTGCATCCCTGCACCCCTGCACCTCGCATCCCTGCACCCCTGCATCCCTGTACCCCTGCACCCCTGCATCCACGTACCCCCGCACCCCTGCACCCCTACATTAATGCACCCCTGCACCCTTACATCCCTGCATCTGTGCACCCCTGCACCCCTGCACCCCATGCCCCTGGACCCCCTAAACCCCTATACTCCTTTGTCCCTGCATTCCTATGCCCCCATCTCCATATCCCTGCGCCCTTGCACCCCTGCATCCCTTTGTGCCCAGCCCCCCTGCCCTGCACCCCCACATCCCTGCATCCCCCAAATGCTTGTGTCCCCAAGTCCCTGTGCCTCCAGGTCCCTGTGTCCCCACATCCCCACCCCTACTCTCCCCGCATCCCCGTGTCCCTGCACTCAGGCCCTGACCTGCCCCTGACCAGCCGCCGGCTGCCTCAGGCTGCTCTGGGCTGACCTGGCTCTGTGCATGGGCAGGGGTGGGGGACAGGCCGCCCCCGCCGAGGGGTGAGGCCTCCCCCTGCAGCCTGGCAGGAACAGGGTCCCCGGGCAGGCGAGAGCCACAGGCTCCCTGGTGTGGGGCCTGCAGGTGGTGTCCAGAGGCCGCCCTGCCCGCCCGTGGCATGGCAAGAGACCCAGGGTGGTCGTCGGTGGACCCAGGCCCGTTGATGTGCTTTTGGTGTTTGGCGGTGCTCGGGGCTGACTCCCGGCTCTGTGCTCAGGGCTGATTCCTGGCTCCGTGCTCAGGGCTTGCTCTTGACTCTTTGCTCAGAGACTGCTCCTGGCTCCGTGCTCGGTGACTTCTCCTGGCATTGTTCAGTTGCCATGGGGTGCCAGGGCTGAAACTTACCCCAATTTGTTTAACTTTATTTTTTTCTTCCCCAACGTGGCCTTCCAAGTACTCGGGGGTGTGGGGCCCTTTCTGGCCGCCCTTGGCCCCTGGGTGGACAGAGCTGCCTGGCCCTGCGGTGCTGGGCTGGGGTCAGCCTGGGTCCCCCGAGCCCCCTCTTTCTGCCAGGCGCAGGCGCATGGAGTCCCTTCCCCTCAGGTGGGGGTTGGCCCCGGGGGTGGGGGGCGCTCTCGGCCCTCTGCTGACCGCAGCCGCTCTGCCCTGCAGTGTGGGAACATGGCCCGGGAGGGGCTGCGGGTGCTCGTGGTGGCCAAGAAGTCTCTGGCTGAGGAGCAGTATCAGGACTTCGAAGTAAGTGCTCCCTCCCCTCCTCCTCCTCTGCTCTACCCAACTGCTCACTCCTCTGCAGTGCAGTGACAACCCCTCGGAGCCAGACCTGTCTCCCCCAGAACCACGGGGCCCCATGCCGTCATTCCCCACAGGGCTCAGCTCGGGGGCCGCCTCCTCTGGGAAGCCTTCCTGGACTCTGGCACCTTAGGCAGGTCCCACCTTGTCCGTTGACCCCCAACCCCATCACGTCTCACCCGCAGTGACCCCATTGCTGCTTGTGCCTTCACCTTCACAACCTGTCTTGGTGTGATCCGTCACAGTCAAAGGTCCTGTGGCGGGTAGTTCTGTGACTGTGCTCTGTCCGGTGTGCGTGGCCGTGGTCCTTGGCACACACAGTGCCTTCTGGGAGCGGGAAGAGGCGCCCCAGCAGCCTGTGCATTGGCAGCTGTGAGGGGCCTGGTGTTGGGTCAAGGCGCCCCAGAAACAGGACCTGCTCCTGCCTGGTCTCTCATTCCTGTCATCGGGCTGGGTGTGGTGGGCGGGGTGAGGTGGGCCCAGCCGTGACCTGCCGTGTGCCCGGCTCTGTGAGTCAGACGAGGGTCCCAGCCCCTCTGAACCACTTTAGTTCTTTATTTAAAACAGTTTGTTTTGGGGGCCACCCCATGTCATGCTCAGGGCTTACTCCTGGCTCTGTGCTCAGGGATCCCTCCTGGCGGGGTTTGGGTGACCTGATGGGATGCCGGGGATTGAACCCACGTTGCCGGGCGCGAGGCAAACGCCCTCCATGCTGTGCTGTTGCTCTGGCCCCTTCTCTCAGTTTTTATTTTATTTGCTTTTTGGGTCACACCCGGTGATGCTCAGGGGTTCTTCCTGGCTCTGCACTCAAGAATTACTCCTGGTGGTGCTCGGGGGACCATATGGGATGCCGGGAATCGAACTCGGGTCGGCTGCGTGCAAGGAAAACGCCCTACCCACTGTGCTATCACTCTGGTCCCTTCTCTCAGCTTCTAAGACATGTCCCAGGTTGGCCAGAGTCACGTGGGAGGGCGGAGAAGCTTAGCTCTTTCCAGCTCCCAGACCAGGACGGAGGCTGTGAGTCTCAACTCCTCTGTGCCGGGTGCCCCGCCCTGGGCACGGCTGGTGTCCTGGTGCCCTTCCAGCACTGACCTTGGCTCCCCTTCGCCCGTGCGTCCCAGGCCCGTTACGTCCAGGCCAAGCTGAGCGTGCACGACCGGTCCCTGAAAGTGGCCACGGTCATCGAGAGCCTGGAGATGGAGATGGAGCTGCTCTGCCTGACCGGCGTGGAGGACCAGCTGCAGGCGGACGTGCGGCCCACGCTGGAGACGCTGCGGAACGCAGGCATCAAGGTAGGGACCCCCAGCAGGTGCCCGCACCCAGGTCGGGCCCCCTGCCTGAGGGCTGGGGGCTAGCTCCCCTGACAGCACCCCAAGGTGCAGAGAGAGACAGTGTGAGCCAGACCGGGCAGAGCCCCACACCTCCCGTCCCCATGCCTGCCCGGCCCCGTGGTCCTGGCCTGCTGTCTGCTGTCGGGTGACTGAGTGGCCGCGTCTGTGCGTCTGTGATGGTTCAGGATGCATGGGCCAGGAGACACCCGCAGAATACAGCAGAGGGCGCCAGAGGACAGGCTCGGACGCTCACTGGTGGGCACGTGTGTGTGCTTGTGTGTGTGCGTGTCTGTGTGTGTGTGCGTGTCTGTGTGTGCGTGCATGCGTGCATATGTGTCTGTGTGTGTATGTGTGTATGCGTGTGTCTGTGTCCACTGCCATGAGGTGGGAGTGGGCAGCGTCCGGAGCTTTTGCTCCCTCGGGTGGTGGTGGGTGAGGGTTGTGTCCTGTGGGGCCCCTGTGCATGCCAAGACCAGCCGTGCCCGGCAGCCTCAGTGCTCACCCGGCCGCCCTGTCCCTGGTGCAGGTTTGGATGCTGACTGGGGACAAGCTGGAGACGGCCACCTGCACAGCCAAGAACGCGCACCTGGTCACCCGGAGCCAGGACATCCACGTCTTCCGGCTGGTGAGGGGCTGCCCCCGGGGACGAGCTGGCATGGAGCTGCTCACTCAGCAGAGCCAGCCCAGGGCCGGGAGTGCCGAGGCCCAGCGGGATGGACACGGCCCAGCTGATTGGGCACTGGCTGGCCACCTCCTGCGTGTGTTGTTTGTAGGAGTTAGGTCACAGAGCCCGCCTCTCCCGAGGGGACCCCCAAGAAGGTTGAAAAAAATTAGTTTGTTTGGGCCACACTCGGCCATGTTGAGGGCTTACTCATAGCTCTGTGCTCAAGGAGCACTCCTGGCGGGGCTTAGGACTCTGCATGCATCACCGGAGTCAGACCTGAGGCATCCATGTGCAAAGCAGGTGCCTGCCCGCCTCTCTCTCTCTCTCTCTCTCTCTCTCTCTCTCTCTCTCTCTCCAGCCCCCTTCCAGTGAGTGCTTGATTTTTCCCCCCCTTTTGGGCCACACCCAGCAGGGCTCAGGGCTTGTTCCCGGCTCTGTGCTCAGAGATTACATTCCTGGCAGGCTCAGAGAATCACATGGGGTGCCGGGGGCTGCAGACCCAGGTCGGCTGCGTGCAAGGGAACTGCCTCCCCCGCCCCATCGCTCCACCCCCACCTTGGGGGAGTGTTGAAGGGGGCACTAGGGGCCGGGACTGAGCCTCTCAAAGGCAGAGACACCATGCCCAGCAACCAGGGCCTCTCCGGGATCTGGGGGTCCCCCACTGGCCCTGGTGGGACGGCACAGCCGGTCCCTGTCACTGCGCCCAGCACCCCGCGAGGGTCGGGTGGGGGTCTCCAGAGACACGGCTGAGGCGGGAGTCCTGCTGGGGGAGGACGCCCACTCCCAGTGCCACCTGGATCCGTCCTGCTGTTTCCGGTGCTTCCTGGCCGGGCAGGCCCTGGAGGTGTTGGGGCAGCGATTCTGACGGTCCCTCGGGTGTGAGCTCCTGGCCTGACCCTGGGCAGATACCATGGCCAGAGGCCTATGGGCCCGATTTCCTCTTTTTTTTTTTAATCTTTTGCTTTTTGGGTCACACCCAGCCCATGCTCAGGGGTTCCTCCTGGCTCTGCACTCAGGAATCACTCCTGGCGGTGTTTTGGGGGACCGCATGGGATGCTGGGAATTAAACCCGGGTCGGTCGCGTGCAAGGCAAATGCCCTACCCATTGTGCTATTGCTCCAGCCCCTAAAAATAAAATGTTTTTAAAAAAACAAAAACATTTAGCAAACATATGTTTGTTTCATAGCCAAGATAAGGAACAAGGAATTATATAATTATATATGTAGTTACTTTTTCTTTATCATTATTTCTATAACATATGTTTATAAATATACAATTATATATATTAGAATACTACATAACGCTAATAAAGAGCAAAGTGACACAATTTGCAGTAACAAAAATGAAACTAAAAGGTGTCAAACTGAGTGAAGTCAGTTGAAAAAAATAAGAAATAGATGATCTCTCATCACATGTTGGGTTTAAAGAGACATGGAATGACAATAACATAAGACTGAACAAACATATCAAAATGTGAGAACCAATTCACACATTTACATGAGGGGATGGGTTGATAAGGAGGGGAGTTACTCTCCTTGGGAGAGGGAAGGTGGGTACACTGGGGGATGAGTGCGGTGTTGGGATAATGAGTATGAGTATCATTAGCAATAGTGCAAATAATAGAATATTAGTCAATTAAAGATATTAAGGAATTTAGCATTTTAAAATAAAGAGGGGAGTCTTTAGTATTATTCCTCCTTGACAAAGTAAATAGAGAATATCTACTTAAATTTTAATGTCAGCTAGAAAGAAAATAACTATTCTGAGTATATTGAAACATCACATGTGGCATCCTCAATGCTAAGAATTGGTCAGTATGTTCCAGAAAATCAATTTAGTTGTATTTTAAGTATCCTCTGTCGCTAAGTCTTGTAATCATGGTTGTAACATTATTGAAGTGTAAGGAAACGAGTGGGGGCTGGAGCGATAGCACAGCGGTAGGGCGTTTGCCTTGCACGCAGCCAACATGGCCGACCCGAGTTCGATT
>JAOXYA010043296.1:0-12499 GCA_028565675.1 Sorex palustris | reverse complement strand
TCCCAGCATCCCATATGGTCCCCCGAGCACTGCCAGGAGTGATTCCTGAGTGCAGAGCCAGGAGGAACCCCTGTGCATCGCCAGGTATGACCCAAAAAGCGAAAAAAAAAATGTTCCTCTCAACACACACACGCATGCACGGCATGCACGCAGACACACACACAAATTTGCATGCACACACACATGCACACGTGTAAACATGCACACGAGCACACATACTCATGCATGCCCCACACACACGCACAAACACACACACACACACACACACACGCCTCTGGGTGGCAGCTTCGATCATTTCGGCCCCCATGGGAAACTGTGACCTGGAGCTGCGACCCAGCTGAGGAGCGCAGGGATACCATCTTGGTCACAGCACCTACTGGGCAAAAGTCTGTTCTAGGCGAGCAAGTCCTGCTGCCGGCTACCAGCTCAGCCTTGCCTGTGGACACCACAGACGCTCTGGCCCTGGTGAGATGGATGCGACCTCCAGGCAGTGGCCCCGACCCTGCCCAGATAGGAGGGTCCCACCTCCACGGTGAGAAGTCCCCCCACCACCACGGAATCCCCCAGTGGGAGCTTTACAGGAAGGTGCATGCACCAACAGGGGCTGGGGGTGGGGCTGTGAGACTCCAGGGAACTGCACACACCCCTGTGCAGAAAGCAGTGCTCCAGGGAACCTCACACACCCCCGTGCAGAAAGCAGTGCCCCAGGGAACTGCACACACCCCCGTGCAGAAAGCAGCGCCCAGGGAACTGCACACCCATCCACCCCCACCCCCACCCCTGCAGAAAGCAGTGCCCCAGGGAACTGCACACACCCTGGTGCAGGAAGCAGCACCCCCCCACAAGGAGGGACCGAAGCTGGGGGCGCCCCAGGTGCAGCCCCCGCAAGCAGGAGCCCTCGGGGGCGAGGAAGGACCGTCACCTGGTGGCCTAGAAGAGGGACCAGCCACTGGCGGGGGGCCGAGCTGTGAGTGAGGCTGGCACCTCTGATGCTGCCTCGGCTCAGCCAGTGAGGGGGCCCCGGCTCCAGAGGGTCCCTGAAAGGGCAAAACAGGGCAGCTGCTGCGGATCAACTGGGCACAGAACACGTTCACTTGCAGTGGAAGGGGCGGCGGGGAGCAGGTCTGAGACCCACAGACGTTTGCTGTCAAGGACAAAGGTGGGCAAGGGGCCCGTGCGGGAACAGAACAGCCAAACGGAAAACAGTTCCTGAGATCAAAGAGTAACCTACATCAGCGGCAGTTCCTCAGGGAGGCCCGGTGGGTGCGGCTCTGGGCGCCATGGCAACGTGGCACCCCAGGGGCTCGGGTTAACAAACCCACACCTGGGTCCCCTCTGTGTCCACTGTGCCCGGGTTCCTGCTGTGTCCACTGTGTCCTGCCCCGGGAGCTTGGGACAGCCTTGATGGTGCCAGTCCTGAAACAAGCAGCCCTGGGGGTCTCGGGCACAGCTTCAGAACCTCAAGGGGGAGATCCCGGTGTGTTCAGGGCTGCCTCCACAGGGTGGGCACACGGGGCACCCAGAACCTGACCCCCTCCACTGCCCACCTGCCCGGCTGTCCCGCCCTGAGCTCAGCTCCGCCTCTTGCCATGGGAGGAAGCCGTGGTGAAGGGGGCTGGGGGACCCCCACGCGTCTACCACATGAGGAGCCTGTTGAGAGGGTCCTGGCGGGCTGGGGGACAGCACAGGTCAGGGGGGCATAGCTGGGTGACTGCCTGGGCCCCCCACAGCCACAGTGCTGGGGCCCAGGGCCCGGGGGGGTGGGCCAGCACCCCGTGGGGTGCCCCCAGCTCAGGACTCAGCAGGCAGCCCCTCGGGTGCACCCTGACAATCAAGCCGCTCCCACCTCTCGGGGTGGCACGGGCAGCCCCCGGGCCCGCCCTGACCCTCATGTCTCCGGTAGGCTCCTCTGCCCAGACTGGAACTTTCCATAGCCACGGCCCCGGCTGCTAGGACTCGGGCGGTGGCCAGGAGCCCCGGGCCTCTGTCCTCGCTGGCGAGATTCAATGTCTGATTCACGCGCAGTCACCGAGGCAGGTCTGGGCCCTTGGCGGCTGCCTGCGTTCCCCCACCCACCCTCCTGTTCCCCAGGCCCACATGTACGGTCGTGGGAGTCCCAGGCTGGAGTGCGTGCTCCCTAGACTGCAGCCCAGAGCACCTGCCCCCGCTCACCTCTGCCCTCCTCCCCGGGAGGCCTCACCTCTCACCCCTGCAGCTACAGGCCTCCCCGCCCCGCCCAGCCAGGCTGCTCCGGTGGCAGGCGCCCAGAAATGCCTGGGTCTCCCACAAACCCCGCTCGGAGACAGGGCGGGCACCCCCCAGGTCCTTCCACCCTCGGGGAGGTCTCTTGGCACCCCTCTGGGCCCTGGGGGCTGGTGCCCACGCCCCCTCCCAGGCCGGCCCCCTGGGCCAGCCGGCTGCCTTCTCTGAGTGGTCTCAGGCGCACAGGCTCTCTGTCCTGCCGTCCCGCAGGTGTGACCACGAGGGTGATGTCAGCAGAGCCGCGGCCGCCCTGGGGTGCCCTGCTAGCGGGGTTCTGGGAGGGGATCGGGAGGTGAGTGCCCGGGACCAGGGAGGCTCTGAGATACAGGGTGACCGGCTCTTCCGGACCCCAAGAACCAGGTCAGTCCTGGGGCCCCCAGGGCTATGCCAAGCAGTGCCAGGATCAAACCCGGGGGCTCGGGCAAGTCAAGTAAAGGCACCACCACCAGAGAGATTCCCCCAGGTGGATTCTGGGCGAGGTGCACTCTGTGTGTGTGTGTGTGTGTGTGTGTGTATGAGTGTTGTGGTTGTGAGTATATGTATGTGTGTTTGTGAGCTTGTGTGTGAATGCATGTTTGTCCATGTGTGAGTGTATGTGTGCATGAATGTGTGTGTTTGTGAGTGTATGCGTGTCTGAGTGTACTTGGGAGTGTATTGGGAGTGTGTGTGAGCTTGTGTGTGTGTCTATGTGTGAGAGTCTGTGTGTAAATGTGTGTGTTTGTGAGTATATGTACGTATTTGTGAGTGTTTTGTGTGTATTTGAGAGCTTGTGAGTGTGTGTATATGTGTGACTGTCCGTGAGTATTTGTGTGAATGAGAACATGTGTATGAGTGTGATTGTATATCTCATCCTCAGATCTCTCCCCCTTATGTGTATGTGTGTGTATATGTGTGTGAGTGTATGTGAATGTGTTTGTGTGTGTGCGCGAGTGTGCATGAGTGTGTTTTTGTGAGCGTGTTTGTGCGTCTGTTTATGAGTGTGTGCATGAGTGTTTGTGTGTGTTGTATGAGCATGTTTGTGTGAGTGTGCACGCACGAGTGTGTGTGTGTGTGTGTGTGTGTGTATGTGTATGAGTGCACAGTAGGGCAGCTGTGGGCAGGTAGCCCGGGGCAGGCTCTGGCACTGCCTGGGGGCGTGGTCAGAAGCCACAGAAAATTCTGGTCCCGCCTAAGTCCAGGGAAGACCCAGAAAATGCCACACACCCCATCTGGATCTAACCCCCACCCTCCACCCTGGCCCTCAGCCTTGCGCCATCATCTCTGTGGGTGAGGAATTTCCTGTCCAAGAGATAACCCTTGACACAGCTGAGTCAGAATCTTCCAGATCCTTCCACAGCTGGGTCTGCCTGTGCAGACTCGACCAACTCAGCGGGAGTAGGTCCCCAGGGCCTAGGACCACTGTCTCAGCCCACTGCCAGGGGGTCCTCCAATCTGCTCTAGCTCATTAATCCCAACCTATGGAGGAGAGCTTGCACAGAAACCCATAGCCACGGCACTGACTTCCACCTCCTTCAGTAAGGACACCCTACCTCTATTAATGTGACCAGGTTTCATTAGCCATCTGGTTATGCCCTCATTTATCCTGGGGACATTTCCAGGCACTTAAGTGCCCAAAGCCTTTTCATGAAGGCCTCTTCCTCCATTTCCTACTCAGATGGCCTCTTTTCCTCTTGCTTAAAGTCTAAAACAGCACACCCCATAAGAGTTGTGAAATAGGAGCTGGAGAAATAGTACAGTGGGTAGGGCGCTTGCCTTGCATGCGGCCAACCTGGGTTCTATTCCCAGCATCCCATATGGTCCCCGAGCACCGCCTGAGTAATTCCTGAGTGCAAAGCCAGGAGGAATTCCTGTGCATCACTGGGTGTGACACAAAAACAACAACAACAACAACAAAAAAGAGTTGTGAAATAAACCTACGTGTATTTTTTCCAAGCCACATTAAAATAGTAAGAACATAGACGTACGATGATTTAATCATGCATTTTATCTGACCCAACCTATTCAAAATATCTTTTCAACTTGTAATAAATATTAAAAGTTCTAATAGGGTTGAGAAGATTGTCAGGCGTTTGCCTTGTGTGCACATTTCTGATCTAGATTCGATCCCTGGCATCCCATATGGTCCCCGGAGATCTTCCAAGGGAGATCGCTGAGTGCAGGGCCAGGAGTGAGCCCTGAGCCCAACTGGGCACGGCCCCAAAGCCAAAAATGAAATCAATCTGAAGTATTAATAAAATGTCAGGAGTCAACTCCCTGCCTCTCATTGTTTCCATGCCCAAATTGCATCACCGGTGCCACCTGGGTGCAGCCTGGGGCATTTGGGTGGCTTGAGAGAAGGAGCCCGACACCTCATTTTCTCTCATCCATGAGTGGACATCCTCTGCTGGCCATGTGGGGACCGGGCAAGGGTGCTGGGGAGCTCAGTCAGTTTCCCCTCCCAGGAGTCCCCTTCCTGCTGAGGTGAGTTTCCCGCGATGTGGACTCCCAGTCCCAACCTTGGGGTGCTCTCTCCTGACGTGGCTGCAGGAGCCCTGGGCCAGCCTGGCCACCAGAGGTGGACAGCTCCAGAGGGCACAATGGACTCTGGTGAGGTTGGCACCTGCCCAGGGCCCGCAGCTGGGCTTGTGGTCAGTGCAGGCACTGGAACTGGGCTGAGTGCCTGTGTCCCCCGGTTCTACACAGACAGTGGACAGGACCGCTGTCCCACGGACCCTGCTTGGGGTCAGTCCTGACCCAGCTGGAGAGGGACAGGAAGTTTGCGCGTAAGGACCCGGGCTTAGCCAACACCCCTCGGCCTCCACTTGGTCGTTTTACCCATATGTAAAATGGGGCTGCTGGGGCCTTGTTTCCCCCCCCGGGGGGATCCTGAGGAGGCCCCAAGTGTGGGACCATATAGAGGGCACGGTGTCCCCATGTCCAGGGTGAGGACCCCACTTTCACCCTAGAACAGGCTCCCAGGGCCAAGGACAGCGATGGTCGGTGTACAGGCACCGATCCCTAGGACTCCCAGAGTGGGGCCCACCCTGGCAGCCCCCGAGGCCGCTGAGTGAGCAGTCCAGCCCAGCTCACGTCCAGCTCCCTCTGGGGGTACACATTGCTGTGGGGGTGGGGTGGGGTTGTGGACAGGGGTTGCTTTAACTCGTGGCCAGAGACCCCGTTGTCCTTACCGTGCCCCTGGGGGACAGCTGTGGGGTGGCAGCCTTCCCCGGACCCCGAGCAGGTCGAGCGGGGGGCGACCCCCGGAGTGTCAGCAGAGGGGCGTGGGCGCGTGGCGTGGGCTGCGGCCGCCCAGTGATTGCCCTATCGCGACGCAAGGGCCTGTCCTGCCGCCAGCTGGGGCAGAGAGACCCTGTCCCTCCCCCGCCCTGTCCACGTCCACCGCGTCCCGAGCGCCACAGCAGCCTCCCAGCTCGTCGAGCCCCCCCCCCGCATTCGCTGAAGAATTATCTGGGGGACCACCTCCAGGCGGTCGGGACCCTGCGACCCCTTCCTCCTACTATCCCGGCTCGCTACTCCAGCTTGTAAGACCCGGGGGGGAGGTCTTACAAGCGCAGGCCCGGGGAAGGGGCTCGGGGGAAAAAGCACTGGCCTTGCAGGGCTGAGGCCCTGGGGTGAGGCCCCCCAAAAAACTGCAGAAAAATAGCATCTCGGAACCTTTCGACCAATCCCAGGCTCCACGGCCTTGGCAGGCCACGCCCCCTGCGCGCTCCTGAGGAAGGGCCCAGCCCCGCCTCCTCACGCCGGCCACGCCCCCTGCGCCTCACATTAAAGGACCAGCCCCGCCTCCTGCGGTAGGCCACGCCCCCATGCCTCCAGTTAAAGGGATCAGACCCGCCTCCTGCAGTAGGCCACGCCCTCCGCGCCTCTAATTAAAGAGACCAGACACGCCTCCTGCATTAGACCACGCCCCCGTGCCTCCAGTTAAAGGGACCAGACCCGCCTCCTACAGTAGGCCACGCCCCCACCCCAAATTAAGGGACCACGCCCACCTCCTACAGTAGGCCACGCCTCCCGTGCTTCTCCCGTGCCCTCCGCCTCTTCCTCCCCCCCTCCTGCAATAGGCCACGCCTCCGGTGCACCTTACTCTAAGGGGCCCAGCCCCGCCTTCCACATATGACCACGCCCCCTTCGCGGCACTTTAAAGGGCCCAGCTCCACCTCCTGTGACCGGCCACGCCCCCTGCTCCAGCTTATAAAAAGGATGGCCCCGCCTCCCGCCTCTGGCCACGCCCCACGTTTCTCACATTAAAGGGCCCAGCCCCAGTTCCAGCGATAGGCCACGCCCCCTCCGCAGCTCAGGTTAAGGGGACCAGCCCCGCCTCCCGCGGCCGGCCCCGCCCCCTGCCCAGTCCCTTGCAGAGTCCTGCCCGGACCCCGCCTTGGGGAAAGGACCCGCGCCCCTCCCTCCGCAGCTATTTCTAGACGCGGTTGCAGCCCGAGTTCCACCCGCGGACCTCGAGTCTCCTGGCGCTAGTCCCTAAGGACAGGCACTGGCATCTGATGGCCCGGTGCCCCAGACCTGCACATCTGCGCCCTGCCCAGCTGGGCAGCCGGTCAGCCGGCGTCGGCGGTGCTTGCAGGCTGCAGAGGGCCCCGCTGCTGCTCAGAAGCCCCCACCCCCGCCCCCCGCGGCTGCTCAGCTGGCCCCGTGCTCTCCCCCCCAACTTTCACACGGACACGGAGACCCCAGTCTGCACCCTGGCTCCCCTCACCCCTTCGCAGAGGTGGTGATCGAACTTTCAACTGAGGACAGGCTGAGAAGTGGGGAGGGGGGCATGCAAGGGGTCTCACATACTGTGGGACCACCCTAGGGCTAGAGGAAGCCGCTCAGATCCCTGGGGCACCGGACAGGGGTGGGTGGGGGTCCCTCTGTAAACCGATTTAGCCTCTCGCTCTCAGGGCCAAGGCCCAAGGACAGCGCCTGGTCAGACACAGGCCTCGTGGGCTGGGGAGTCGCATGAAAGAGATGCTGGCCATGTATGTGGCCTGTCCAGGCTCGACCCCTGGCACCCCCAATGGTTCCCCCCCAGCACTGCCGGGAGTGAGCCCTGAAAACTGCTGCATGTGGCCCCCGATTGTGGCCCCCGAAATGTGCAGCCCTGAAAACTGCTGCATGTGGCCCCCAAAAAAAGGAACCCAGGGGCTGAAGCGATAGTACGGTGCGGGCCAACCCGGGTTCGATTCCCAGCATCCCATAGAGTCCCCCAGCACTGCCAGGATTGATTCCTGAGCACAGAGCCAGGAGGGACCCCTGAGAGCATCGCCGGGTGTGGCCCCAAAAGCCTTCCTTCCCGGGGACTCACCGCCAAGTGCCCACAGCGACTGCACCGTCAGCCGGAAGTCTGGGTATCCGCACAGAATCCCTGCTCCCCGCTCCCCTACCCGAGCCCCTCTCCTCTCCTTCCCTCCCTCCGACACACAGGTCTCCTCACTTCACGCAGAAAGTGGAACTTGGGTGCAGCCGGACCCCACCTTGTCAGGCCAAGGGACCCCAACACCCACCACGTGCAGGGGCTCCGGACAGAAGGACTTGGTCTCCCTCCCGCCCCTGGCACCTTTTGGGGTCAAGGTGGGTGACCAAGGTGGGTCAGCAGGAAGACAGTAGGCACCCGCCCCTCACCTCCCCTCCCCTCCCTCCCCTCCTCTTCCCTCCCTCCCTCTGTCCCTCTCTTCCTCTCTCTTCTTCGGACACAGTATATTCCGCTCACGATCCACTAGGTGGCGCCGCTCAGCTCTGCACAAGCCCGGGGAAGGCCCAAGCGGGTCACTTTGTGGAGCACAAAGACCGCAGGGCAAAGGCCACAGCAGGTCACCCAGAGACTCAGGCTGCCAGGTGGGGCGTTCCACCCCACCCCCCCGGTGGGCACGAGGCTTGCCCGTGACTCCTCCCCAAGCACTGGCCAAGACCAGACATTGGCCCCGTCGGGCAGAGGAACTGGGTCGGCCACCAGCTGTTTGTGCCGGGCAGGTATCCACACGCAGCGCTCTGGAGTGACCCAACCGCCCCGGCTGGTCTGGGCCAGTCTAGGCCAGATCCGCGCGCGCTAGGCTGCCCCCAAGTTCAGCTGGGACACCGGGTGACCTGGAGGCTGACTTCAGGCGGCAGCGCCCACCGCCGTGCCTGTTGCAATTCGAGGGTCCTTTGTCCCCTCCATGCCAAGGGCAGCACAGCCAGGGCCATCTGGGCTTGCCAGGCCTCGGCTCCACAGCAGACCAGCAAACAAAACGCTTGAAAACATCTCTGTACTGAGGCCGGAGCGATAGTCCAGCGGGGAGGGCGTTTGCCTTGTACGCAGCCGACCTGGGTTCGATTCCCAGCATCCTGTACGGTCCCCCGAGCACCACCGGGCATCATTCCTGAGTGCAGAGCCAGGAGGAACCACTAGTATCACTGGGTGTGACCCCAAAAGTCAACTTTTTTTTTGCTTTTTGGGTTCCACCTGGCGATGCTCAGGGGTTCCTCCTGACTCTGCACTCAGGAATGACGCCCAGTGGTGCTTGGAGGACCCTATGGGATGCCAGGGATTGAACCCGGGTTGGCTGCGTGCAAGGCAAACGCCCTCCCCGCTGGACTATCGCTCCAGCACCCGAAAAGCCAATTTAAAAAAAAAATCAGTTTTTCTTAATTGAATCGCAATTTTTTAAATTGCGACACACAGTTACAAAGCTGTTCACGATAGGGTATCAGTCATACCATGTTCCCACACCCGTCCCTTCACCAGAGCACATTTCCCACCACCAGTGTCCCCAGGTTTCCTCCTGCCCCCACGTCTGCCTGTATGGCAGCCACTTTGTTTTCTCTGCCTCTGTTTCTCTCTGTCTCTGTCTCTCTGTCTCTGTCTGTCTCTGTCTCTCTGCCTCTGTCTCTCTCTGTCTCTGTGTCTCTGTCTTTGTCTCTCTCTGTGTCTGTCTCTGACTCTCTGCCTCTGTCTCTCTCTGTCTCTGTGTCTCTGTCTCTGTCTTTGTCTCTCTCTGTGTCTGTCTCTGTCTCTCTGACTCTGTCTCTGTCTCTCCCTATCTCTCTGTGTCTGCCTCTGTCTCTCTCTGTCTCTTCCTCTGTCTCTCTATTTCTGTGTCTCTGTCTCTCTATGTCTGTGTGTCTCTGTCTCTGTCTTTGTCTCTCTCTGTCTCTGGGTCTCTGTCTCTGTCTCTCCCTATCTCTCTGTGTCTGCCTCTATCTCTCTGCCTCTGTCTCTCTCTGTCTCTTCCTCTGTCTCTCTATCTCTGTGTCTCTGTCTCTCTATGTCTGTCTCTCTGTGTCTCTCTGTCTCTGTGTCTCTCTGTTTCTCTCTCTCTGTGTCTCTGTCTTTCTCTCTGTTGCCCAGTGTCCTCTGTCTGCATCTGAGCCTGCCTCCTGCCTGCAGGCCTGGGGCTCTGGCAGGAACCTGAGCCCTGAAACCAGGTGGGGGGAACAAGCCAGCCAGGGCAGGGGGGCAGGGACAGACCCTGGTATTGGGGTGCTGGGTCTTCCTTGCACCTGACCCACCACTCCCCGGCTTGGTGCCAGCTGGCAGCTGCCTCCCTGAGTGGTCGCGTGGGTATGTTGTGTGGCCGCGTGGGTATGTTGTGTGGCCGTGTGGGTATGTTGAATGATTGCATGGTATGTTGTGTGGCCGCGTGGGTATGTTGTGGGGCCGGGCATCAGCTGGGGTGTGGAAGGCGTGGCCCTGAGGGCCGTGGCAGACCTGTGGGAGGTGGCCAGGTTTCTCCGGGCCCTGAGGGCGTGGCACAGCCTTGGGAGGAGACTAAGGCAGGACCCAGCTGGACACACTATCTCCCCGAAGGAGCCGGGCCCAGGGCTGGAGCCTGCCGTGAGGTGCCCTGGGCCCCCAGGAGTCTCGGTGGGGCCCTGCCGCCATGGGCCCCAGCTGGGACTATCTGTCCTGGTACAGTAAAAAAGAAATATTTGCTCCTGCCCCGTTTGGGTTCCTGAGCGAGGGGGTCCCTGATGAGTTGGGGGGGGCGGGGGGGCTTCATGACGGGCTGGTCCCCCCTGTTCCAGGCATGAGCGCCACCCCCAACTCCATTACTGATGCTCAGTGAAGCCCCCAGGAAGGTGGTGGGGGCAGGCTGGGAAGGCCTCGGGGTGAGTTTCGGGAGCCGCTGGAGTCAGCGCCCGGTGGAGGGAGCTCAGAGCAGCCCCTCTGCCCTCAGCGGGTCTCTGCCCTGCGGCTTCAGGTGAGCACTGAGGGAAAGGAGCCACCCGGGCCTCGGGCACTGCTCAGGAGAGCAGACACATACACATGCTCACACCTGCGCCTGGGTATAAACTCACACATGCGGGGCTGGAGCGATAGCACAGCGGGGAG
Source organism: Sorex palustris (assembly GCA_028565675.1). Classification (NCBI taxonomy): domain Eukaryota; kingdom Metazoa; phylum Chordata; class Mammalia; order Eulipotyphla; family Soricidae; genus Sorex; species Sorex palustris. Next base: position 1,929 of record JAOXYA010043296.1, on the reverse strand, counting down.
GGCGGCGTTTGCCTTGCACGCGGCCGACCCGGGTTCGATTCCCAGCATCCCATAGGGTCCCCTGAGCACCGCCAGGAGTAATCCTTGAGTGCAGAGCTAGGAGTAATCCCTGTGCATCGCTGGGTGTGACCCAAAAAGCAAAAAATAAATAAATAAATAAATAAAACTTTTCTTAAAACATTAAACACAGAACAAGTTTAAGAAATAAAAATTTTAATCCGTGTTTCTCAGAAAGCCTTCTTTCTCTCAGAATGTTCACCTGACTCCCACCTCAGAACAGCCATGAAAGGGGTTTTGGGGAAGTTGATTACAAAGGTCGAGAAGGTCAATCTAGCAAATGAGTAAACCTCTCATTAAAAAAAAATTACGAACAGGAAAACACGCAGGATTGAAAGTTATTTCGAGAGTTCCTCCCCAATCATAAAAACCAGCCCAAGCTCTGTGTGTTTCAGATGCTGTTGGCGTAAATACCCACCCAAATTCCAAATGTTCCCCTGGCTCTTCGAGAACCACCCAAACTCATAACACCAATCTCCGAGCATGAAACCCTGGTCTGACTCTGTCTAACGGGGCACCAGGTCTAACAACCCATCCTGGAGCTGGAGCGATACCACAGCGGGGAGGGCGTTGGCCTTGCACACGGCCAACCCAGGTTCAATTCCCAGCATCCCATAGGGTCCCTTGACCACCGCCAGGTGTCATTCCTGAGTGCAGAGCCGGGAGTCACCCCTGTGCATGGGGGGGGGGGGGGGTGACCCAAAAAAGAAAAAAAAATTAATCAATGACAAATTGGTGTTTCCCAAATGCTGTTGGTGGAAAATACAGTTCTCAGGAACCAAGGGCTCTGACTGCAGATGTGGTTTTTTTTTCTTTTCTTTTTTCTTTTTTGTCTCTCCTGCAGGAACTTCAATGCCTCCTCTGGGAACCAGGGCTGACTCTCATCTGCATTTGGATGTTCTAGCTAGGCTGTGGGGCTTTGGGGATGTCAGCAGGAGGGATGGAGACATTCATCCTCTATCTTCAGAGCCATGGGGGTCGGGAAGGCAGGTCCAGGCAGAGTCTGGGGTGAGAAGCTGCCCCTTGCAGGACAGAGCCGGCGCTAGGGAGCAGGGAAAGGGTACCTGCCAGCCAGGACTGTGAATGATGGACGACAGCCCTGGTGAGAGGCCCAGGAAAGCCAGACCACGCACTGCACAGCAATGAAGTGGCCTTGGGGGGGGGGATTATTAACCTCCACTCCCTTGCGACTGGGGGGCGCACAGGGGAAGTCCCAGAATATGGGCCGGTAGTGTCCAGGGACCTGCAGTGGTCAAGGTGACCCGCACAGGACTGAACGTGGAACAGCCAGGACGCAGGAGACCCTGAGGGCAGGGTTCCAGGCTCTCGCCCAGAGCAAGTCGAGACTCTCAAACATGAAAAATAAATCCCAGGGCGAAGGGCGACAGCTGGCCTCGCACGCAGTCCTGGTTGGACCCCGCATCCCACAGGGTCCCCTGAGCACCACCAGAGGGATGCCTGAGTGCAGAGCCAGGAGTCGGCTCTGAGCACCGCAGCAACTGAGTCTTAGAGATGATGGAACCCCGGTTCGAGCCATGACACCACTTAAGGCGCCCGAGTCTGCAGGTTGTAACCCCTGAACAGGGCCAGGAATCAGCCCTAGCTAAGGCCTGGGTTGGGTCAAGAAAACCAACCAGGGAATGAAGCGATAGCACAGCGGAGAGGGCATTTGCCTAGCATGCGGCCGACCCGAGTTCGATTCCCAGCATCCCCTAGGGTCCCCCGAGCACTGCCAGGAGTCATTCCTGAGTGCAGAGCGAGGAGGAACCCCTGAGCATCACCGGGTGTGACCCAAAAGGAATGAAAGAAAGAAAGAAAGAAAGAAAGAAAGAAAGAAAGAGAAAGAGAGAAGGAGGGAGGGAGGGAGGAAGG
>JAOXYA010043282.1:0-12500 GCA_028565675.1 Sorex palustris | reverse complement strand
GAAAGAAAAATGAAATTGTTTCCATACTGAATCAGTTCCCTAGTGGTACTGGGATTTGTCTCATCATATAAAGCATTTCTATCACTCTTACAAACCTCTTCTCATCTTTGCTTCTCATATAAGTAGAGGAATTTCTGTGAACAACTTTTGCCTGGCTAAACATGCATAATACAGAACTGTGGTATACTAGTAATAAAATTACTTTTTTTTACTATATATGTAGAAAATTATACGCAAAATTTTTCCTAAAAAGGATCATTCTATGATGTGGAAAGCAATTCGTGGTCTCATTAAAAAGATGTAGTCTAAAATTCTTTTTTTATTTTTTTTAATTTTTAAAAGGGGTTTGATATAGCAGTAACGACAGATTTTATGCCATTAAATTCACCAAGGGGAGGAAATCATCACTTGTGTATTCTCCTCAGATGCCTTTGGTAACTAACAGTCTGGTACTGAACTGATAGTTTCCTATAGCCTGTAATCCTACTGCCTGCCTCAATAATTTTAACTGAAGGAGGAAGTTAAATATGACAAAATAAAATGAACTTTGCCAATTGATATTAAATTCTAATTACTGGAAAGCCTAAGAGTTCCTGAGAAAAGGTGTTACTGTGATCTTGTGATTCTCTTTGAATGTCTGTAACTTCTCTTTACTCTGTTCACATATTGTCATTAGATATTTGAAATATATCAATATAATTACATCATTCAAGAAGTCCTCTGCGTATATTCTTATTGTTTTCCCTCTACCTAACAGAAAAATTGTCTCAGAAAGAATAACTAACTTCTTCAAAATCCCACAACCAATAAAGTGGAGAAAGATCCAAATAGATAACAAAATCTAAAGATACTGCATTTAACTACAATTCTGCTTCAACAAGAATATTTAAATACTAGTACTCTGCAGGCATGTTTCTGGAAATTAATTCAATAATCAAGTGCCATCCTTAAGTTACGAGATCTGGGTAAAGTTTGTAGAGGAATAAAAACGTAATAAGAGCTCTCCAGGATACCAGGCATAAAGAACAATATGCCTTGATTTAACATGCTGTAAGAGGAACAAATCAGCATTCATGAGTTTAGTCTTTGACAAGTAATCAAGTCTTTTAATTTCATTTGATACTAATTTCAAAATGATTATTCTGGACATATTTTGAAATGCAGGCATGAAAATGAAGTTATGCCTGCTTTTTTATTCTGATTATTTCATTAATTTCTCACATTACAATGTAATTTACTTAATATTTGTAAAATAGTATAAAACTTATTGGTAAAAAGGTAAAAAATCATCTAGACACTGCTATTATATATTTTATATTTAAATAAGACACTGTCTTTGTCTAATAAAATTGCTTTTCATGAAGAACTTTTGATTTTTTTCAGAGAAGATACTAGGGGAGGGCCACACCCAGCAATTCTCAAGGGTCACTCTTGGCCCTGCACTACGGAATTATTCCTGGTGGCACTCAGGGAACCATATGGAATTCTGGGAATTGAACCTAGGTCAGCCATATGCAAGGCAAATGCACTATCTGCTGTACTATCACTCTGGCCTGGAACTTTTATTTTCTTAAAAAATCTATAACTAGGCTAGAGAGATAGTATTGCTGGTAAGACACTTGCCTTATATGTGACCTACTGGGATTCCAACCCAGGAACCACATACAATTTCTGAGCATCTGTTGTAGTGATCTCTGAGTATAGTCATACTAAGCCCTGAGCACTGCCAGGTGTGGCTCACACCCTCCTATGACACAGATATTAAATTCTAAACTTTGTGCAGAGTTAATACAAGAGTTAAGGTGTTTGCCTTATACGTGGCCAATCCTGGTTTGATCCTCTAAGCACCATCAAGGTCCCAGAACAAAGAGGCAGAAATAGGATCTGAGCACTGCAGGATCACCCCAACCCCCCCCCAGTCTTCCAAACAATGTCCTGTTCAAGCTACCTGCTCTTGGCTTATATTTGTCCCAGAATTTTTTCTTCTCATTTGTCTGTTTTCACCCATTAGAAATTACATAATGTAATTTCTTTATGATGATTTATTGTATACTACTTGGATGATTTTTTGTGACATATTCATCTGTATTCCCAAGAATGTAAAATCATTGTGGTCATACTGACTCACAGACATAGCCCTGTGGATAGCATAATTCTAACCAGTTTGTGGTGGCATTGCAGTGAATATTTTGTGAATTAATGAATGCATATTTTCTATATAGATCATAACAGTATCACTTTTCTTATGGTAACATCTTATTATCTTTTTCTTATTTTAATTTTACTTTTCATCTTTCAGTGCTTAAAAATTCATATAAATCTTTTTGTAAGTTTGTCTTTTATAGACTACAAAGTGAATAGTATTTTGAAGTGTTAATGTGCTATTTCCTTTGTTTTCTATAACAGTAATGAGATTAAAATGAATACTGTATAAGTAAGGAATCTGCTAAAATTTCAGTAGAGAATAGACTTACAAAATATGTATGGTATTAAGGGAAACCTGATAAAACTTCCCTTTAGTTATTAACCTTTTCTGTGTTGTGAACAATAGAAGATTCCATGATTTTCTATGCAAACTGAAATGCTATATTTGAACTATTATGTGGTGTGTCATGAGACAAATGCTCATTTTGTTCTTAGAACCTGTACACCCCAAGAAACTCTCATTGAAATTATTACTAAATTAGAAGGAAAAAGAGCTTATATATTGAGAGGAGTCACTCAAGTTCTTCTGTCCTGGAGCAATCTGGATGATGATTAGAAATTTACCAAACTATGGTCCCGAGAAATAATATAGCATGCAGGTCCCTTGTCTTACACACAATAACCCAGGATCAATCTCTCAGAATCACATATGTCCCTACAGCCCACCAAGAATGATTCCTGACTGCGGAGCTAGTAGTAATCTCTGAGCACCTCTGGGTATGACACCCCGACCCCAGCCCTCAAATTTTAAACATTAAAAAGTAAAAATTTACCTGACCAGCTTAGTAAAAATAGTGGCAGTTCAGATTAAATACAGTGTAAGGAATGTTGTGTTCCTCTTCTTACGTCTTAGTGATAACATGTATACAGTGAGAAAAAATTGAAAGGATCTGTGTGCAGTACTGTTCCAATATAGAAATAGTGCTTCAAAAATAAAAGTGGAAAATATGTCCCATGCAAGGAAAACATACAATTTTTAATTTGAAATATAATTTTGCATTGAATTTTTGAGGAAATATCAAATACTGTATAATGCATTTTTGTTAGAAAAATATGGTGAGAATTTTACTTCCACAAGAAATCATATAAACTTTTCGTAGATGCAGAAATGGATGCTGACAAGCTCAGGTTTTGGGTTTTGTTTTTCCTTATTTAGCTTTCTGATCCTAGCATTTGCTTGATCTAAAGAAGTCACTAATTTTAGATTTAAATGATCAGGTTTATAAAGATGGTACTAGTAATTAACTTTTCACATGAGTGAGATAAATGTTCTAAATCCAATTTAACAATCATTATTAAATGCCTCTATCTAGAAAGCACTATGCATGTGACTTTTTCAAAGGTAAAAGGAATCTTTGCAAGTTAGTCTCAAATTTTATAGGTGAAAAAGACTTGTACAGTGTCAGACTTGGGGCTGACACTGAGGTTTTCAGATTAGGCAATGTATCCCTTGAAGGTCATGGGGGATATGCTGGTTTTGTTTCATTCAGTTCCTCTTACGTGAAGCCTGGCATTTGTATTAGAGTAAGCACAAAAACATGCTCTTTCACCACTATCTTAAAGTAAAATAATACTATTTAGTATGACTTGGGGGTAACTAAACACTATTACAATTAATTAATACAGAATTTGTCAGCATCCTCTTGCAAATTATAGCTAAAAGAGCTGGAGCAATAGCACAGTGGTAAAGCATTTGCCTTGCATGTGACCAGCCCGGCCAACCAGAGTTCCATTCCTCTGCCCCTCTTGGAGAGCCCGGCAAGCTACCAAGAGTAGCTTGCCTGCACAGCAAAGCCTGGCAAGCTCCCCATGACATATTTGATATGACAAACATAGTAACAACAAATCTCACAATGGAGACATTACTGGGCCTGCTCGAGCAAACTGATGAACAACGGGAGGACAGTGCTACAGTGCTACAGTGCTACGTAGAAAATAGGAAAATTCTTTATTCAGGTAGAGAGGGAAATCTATAATGCAGGTACTGTTATAATATGAACAAAAAATTGAATAGTGAAGGTATAAAGGATAGCATTTAAAGTAAATCTCAAAGGAGATTTTCTTTGGTCAAAAAATTGCACTTGTAATATATAATTGTGGTATTTTTGGTGATGCTGTTTGAGACATCAAAAAACAAAGTAAAGCAATACAGAGGAAAATAGTTTACTTGAAATGTTAACTGAGAGTAATTATGACTATTTTTTTTGGAGTAAGAGATATTAATTCCTTACTTTGGACCAGGAAATATGCCAGTTTTTATTGTATTTAGTTAGAACATTTCAAGATTTGCTGATGTTTCTGAAAATGTACAATTTGGAAAATTATGAAAACAATTTTCTGGGTTTTTTTTGTAGGGCTACTTCTTGGTGATGGGTGTAGAATGGCTGGGTCACACCCTATTTAAGCCACGAATCACTCCTCACTCTCTCCTCAGGGATCACTCATGGTGGTGGTGCAGGACATGATGAACCCTGGTTGACTGCCTTAATCCTAAAACAGTTCTTTGCTTCAAAAAGATATTTTTACATTTATATATTCTACAACTTTATGAAGTCTCATTGTGAACACATTTACCAGCGTAATTTGTTATTTTACTACCTAAGTACCCACTTTCTTCCTTAAAGTCTGGTTGTAATGACCAAGTGTCCCTGTTATTCACCAATTATACGCATTATAACCCATGCTACTTAGTTTGGTTATTTCATGTAAATATCTCTTTGTTTTTATTTTTTTGTTTTGTTTTGTCACACCTGGCAGTTCTCAGGGCTTATTCTGGCTCTGTACATAGGGCTCACTCCTGGCAGGTTTGGGGGGCAATATGGGGTGCTGCGAAATCAAACTCAGTTCTGTATCACGCAGTGCAAGTACATTACCAGCTGTTCTATCTTTCTGGTCCCTGAATATTTCTTTAAAACTATATTCTTTCCAATAGATCCATTATTCTCTGACTTTATCTGATTTTCTTCAATTGTTTCGTATCCCCCATAGTAAAGCTCATGGTCTTTTGCACTATGCTCCTCAACCTTTGTAAACTAAAACCTGTGACAGATTAATGTTTCAAGGAAAGTGTATAATGTGACAGTTTCCTCAACAATAATGTTGAGGAATGTAAATGTAAACTCTGTGTTTCTTTTAAAAGGTTTGCATGCTTGAAACACTAAGGGGATGTTCTAAATAATTATTCTTTAACCCTACCCACTGGTCTCTTTGAATCTCTAGACTTTTTACATGTGTACAATAAGATGATTTGAGAGACCTATATGGTAAAATAATCACTAAAGATCATTTTACATAGTTGCACTGTTTTTGTGTACAGGGGAGGGGGGAGTTAAGAGCACCTGAGTAAATTTCCAGTATTCAACAGAGGAGAGAATAAAATCAGATTTCAACAAAACTCTTAACATGCCATATGCCAAGGGAAGTGGGGGTGGAGATCAAGGTGAATACTGTTACAAACCATGTGGGTTAAAAAAAAGTCAGAATTGAAGATGGCATGGGAGTTGCAGAGATAGCACAGTGGGTTGGGGGTTTGCCTTGCAAGCGGCCGACCCAGGTTTTATTCCCAGCATCCCATATGATCCCCTGAGCACCGCCTGGAGTAATTCCTGAGTGCAGAGCCAGGAGTAACCCCTGTACATCCCCAGGTGTGACCCAAAAAACAAAACAAAACAAAAAAATAATTGTAGATGGCAGAATGAAGAACAATGGAAAATTCTCTGTGATTCTCAATATGAAACAGATAAACCTGATTAGATTAAAGTAATAAACTTTCCTCTACTCTTCTAATGTCTACAATTAAAAGTCTTTCATCTATACTCTGTCGTTTATCTTACTCTTACACTACTTGTGCCAGTTAGTAAAGTATCTCCTCTTAACCCTTCCTTTAACAATCTGGGGATGAAATTTCCAGCCACATACCATTTTCCAGTAGACTTCCTATTATGCGCCTAGAGGAAGAACACAAGTTTGGAGGGAAACAAAGAAAATTGTTCTTTGGTTTTCTGTCAGTACTCTGCTCACAATGTATCTTTACATTGGTTGTGGCCATATACTACAGTTTGTAGTAGTTAAACCATGGAAAAATGTTTCTAACATTTGTACAACCAGCTTCATGACGCCCTTCAGGAACACCGGCAGAGCCTACCACTCTGGCTAAAAGCTCTGCAGTTTAACCACCTCAGTTAAAGCTCTGAATAATCTCTCCATACATTATTTAAAATATCAATAATTCCAGCCTCTTCTGAGGGGCAGAATCTGCCACCTTGCAGTTAGCATTTTTGTAATAGCTTGGTCTCATTGACAAACTTTGCAAAAGAAAGATCTGGAAGTGTTACTTGGTTTTTCTCTTATTATTGTGTTTACAAGGATTATCAGCCTGGCTAATAGTCCCATCAAAGATATTAAACATCTTGACTCATGAGGATAATATAAAGTCAATAAATTTCAGTGATATTCAGAAGGACAAACACAAGATACATCCAATGTCAAACAGAGACCAGAATGATAACAGGGAAATGAAAGCAGAAATTAATATGTGAGACTTAATAATTAAATAATAAAAATATAATTGTTATTCTTTCTAGGACTTATAAAATATTTGAAACTAGCTACATCCTAAACCCATTTAAATGCTTAGTCCACACAACAATGTCCTATGCGGCTGTGGTTGTATTTTTATTGACTTTTATTATCCATGTGGAAAGCAACACAAAAAGATATTTCATAGTTTGCTTATCACTAATTAATGATAAATTCAAACATTAATACACAATGTTCCAAAGTCCATTTTCTTAATCACTATATGTTTTTTTTTTCATGAAAGTGCCAGATTAAAGAAAAGCATAAGCAATAATGGATCTAAATGACAGACTGTTAAAAAAACAGAGCAAATACAAATGTTCTGTACCTCAACTTCTGAGTTATTATTGTTTACTGGTACTTGTTGCATTTAATGAGTTATTTTATTTTGATTATTAATGGTTCATTATATATGCATTTTAATATCTTTAAACTGTTCAAATGAATAATATACATATAGCAAATAATAGTGCTATTAAGATTATTTATTTTACATAAAATATTTTAGCTTCTGCTTTAAAAATTCTCTATGTACTGGATTCATATCACCTCCCAAGGTTGAAACAAGAAGATATGGAATACCTGAACAGACCTATCACTTCTGAGAAAATTTATATAGGAATCAAAAGTGTTTGCAAAAACAAAAGCCCTGGTCCAGATGGATTCACTAGTGAATTTGTGCAAACTTTAAAGATGAAGCCTATCCTCTTCAGAGTTTTCTAGGAAATTGACTAAACCTAAACACTCTGAAACAGTTTAAATGAGGCATATATCATTCTGATTCCAAAAGCAGACAGAGACACCAGTCACACACACACACACACACACACACACACACACACACACACACAAATTATAGGCTACTATCCCTGATGAACACAGATGCAAAGATTCTCAACAAAATTTTAGCAAACAGAATTCAATAACTCATCAAAATTATCACATACCATGACCACGTAGGATTCACACTGAAAGTCTTCCCTCTAAGATTGTGGAAAATACAAGATTACTCAATCTCACCACTTCTATTCAATATAGTACAGAAACTCCTTTCCATAGAGTTAGACAAGAAAAAGGACACAGGTAGGAAGAAGTCCAGCTCTCACTATTTGCAGATGATGTGATAATATACTTAGAGAGTTCTAAAGACTCTACCAAAAAGCTCTTAGAAACCATAGTTTTATATAGTAGAGTGGTCAGTTACAAAATCAATACCCCAAATTCCACGGTTTTCCTATATACAAATAATGAAAGACAAGAAAGAGATATTTAAAAAGAGAATCCTGTTCACGTTTCTTCCTCAGAAAATCAAGTGCCTCAGAAACAGCTCAACTAAGGAGGTAAAGAAAACTCTGTAAGGAAAACTACTAAAAAAAACTACTCCAAGCAATAAAGGAGAACAAGAGGAAATGGAGATGCATTCCCTGCTCATGGATTGGGAGAATTTACACTGTCAAAATGGCAATACTTCCCAAAACATTATATAGACTCAATGTGGTAACTCTAAGGATGCCCATGACATTTTTTAATGAAATAACCAAACACTTCTGAAATATATATGTAAAATTAAACCCTCAGAATAGTCAAAGCAAACCTTGGGAAAAACAAGCTGGAGTCATCACCTTCCCCAAGAGATATTTGCAGATGATGTATAAATCAAACTGAACTACAAAGCAATAGTAATTAAAACAGCATGATATTAGGATAAAAATAGATCTGTGGTTCAATGGAAGAGAGTTGAATATCCTGACACAGACCTTCAAATATCTGATCATTTAATCTTTGATAAGGGAGCAAAAAATATGAAGTGGAGGAAAGAATGGTACTAGGAAAACCAGGCAGCTTCATGTAAAGTAATGAACTCAGACCTTTTTCTAATGACATGCACAATGTCAGATGAAATGTTTTAAAGATTTCAATAACAGACCTGAATCCATAAAGTACATTGAAGAAAACATAAACAAAAACTTCCATGACATTGACGCTAAAGGCATCTTCAAAGATGAAACACCACTGACCAAGCAAGTGGAAACAAACATAAACCAAAGGGACTACATTAAACTAAGATGCTTCTGCATCACAAAAAAATGTTGAACAAAATATAGAGAGAGGCTACAGAACAGGAAAACTTATTTACCCAATACCCATCACATAATTGGTCAATATCCAGGATATAAAAGACACTAGTAGAGCTTGATAAGAAAAAATCTCCAACTCTGTCAAAAAATGGGGAAAAGAAATTAACAGAAACTTAAAAAAAAATACAAATGGCCAAAAGACACATGAAAAAATGCTCTACATTACTAATTATTAGAAAAATGCAAATCAAAACAGCAATGAGATATTATCTTAAAACTCAGAGACTGGCATACATCAAAAAGAATAGGAATAATCAATGCTGGCACAGATGCAGGGATAAAGGGTCTCTCCTTCATTGATGGTGGGAATGCCAACTGGTCCAGCTTTTTTGGATAACAATATGGACATTCCTCAAAAAACTTGAAATTGAGTTCCCTTTTGACTCACCAATATCACTTCCAGAAATATTCCCTGGAGACCCAAAAACATACAGCAGAACTTCAACTGAAGTTTGGTGTTCATTTCAGCACTATTTATTCCCAGTAGCATAATCTGGAAACAACCTGAGTGCCCAAGAACCCATAACTGGATAAAGAAATATGGTACATCCACACAATGGAATACTATGCAGCCATTATAAAGAATGATGTCATGAAATATGCTTAAAAAATGGTGACATTTACATGGAAAGCATCATGCTTAGTGAAATAAGTCAGAAGGTATGGGACAGATATAGCATGACTAAATTATATATATATATGCATATATAAGAATCTAAAATATCCAAGGCTAGGATAAATAGGGACCAGGAGGACTGGTCAATGGTTGGAAGCTTGCCACAGGTTGTGGGGAGCGAAGGCACTTAGAATAAAGGTAGGACAAACGTGATCATTTTGGACAGAAACTATAGAGTTGAAAGTAGATAAAAGATATACCTGATAACCTGTCATTATCTGTATTGCACAACATAAGACCCAAAAAGGAAATGAGGCAGAGAGAGAGAGAAGGAGAGAGGGACAGAAGGATAAAGAGAGGAGAGAGAGAGGGAGAGAGATAGAAAGAGAGATGTGGATAGATGGGGAGAGAAAGGGGAGAGAGGGAGAGGGAGAGAGAGATTGGGAGAGAGAGGGAAGGAAAGAAGGAGAGAGAGGGAGAGAGGGTGGGGAGAGAAAGAGAGTTCTTTACATAGAGAAGGGTGGAGGAGAAACTAGGACCATGATTGGTAGGAAAAGTACACTGGTGAAGGAACAAGTGTTGTAACATCATATGACTGAAACCCTATCATGAACAACTTTGTAACTGTGTATGTCATTGTGAATAAATAATATGATTTGAAATTCTCTACGTAAAAATTTAAAAATGATTAGAAGATGTAATGTGGTCAATCCATCAATAAAGTTACCAATTTTTGTAGGATGATATTTGTGAACTACTCAGAACCCCTGGATAGATGTGCATTATTGCTCTTATTATCAATGGCAAAATGACACTGAACATGTGGTTAGATTACTATGAAACTATGGATAGGAGAGCAATAAAGAAAATAAGCCAAATATATTAACAAAAGGTAAAAACTCTATTATAAAAATTAGTCGTAGCTCAAAGTCACAAAGCAGAAATTGTGTGAGTTACTACACAGATGCGGGTCTTTCCATTTTGAACTCTTCTGGTGGCTGTGCAAATGGTCTGAAACTCTAATGAGGGCCATCTTCCTCGTGGCACATCAAACATCATACCCCAAGACTCAGGCAAAGATATCACAAGGAAAGAAAAAATGGCCCTTTCCCAAATTCCCCAGCCTTTCATTTCCAGATGAATTGTATAATAAAAATATCCTTCCAATTACTTCAAGGCTTTACAAGAGAAAAGAGGAAGGTATCGCTTATGTTCAATTCTGAAAAGGTATGAAGTTGAAGCTGTCACTGGAGCTATTTTTGAACAGGTTGGCCATTCCGAGTTAAGATTATTTAAAGAAAACTTTCCTGCTCTGTTTAAAAAAATAGAAGATGGTGGAAGTGTCACCCCCTACCGTTGTCATAGTCATGGAAGTAATAAAGAGTGGAATTTTATAAAATCATTTGAATTCTTGAAATACCTTGTTGAAAGACACAGGTAAATAGAAGAACACTAAACTTAATTTTGCAGTGTCACCGAAAGGATTTCTTTGTAAGTTTTCTTTAGAAAAGTGTTTGAAGGAATAAAAATACTAAATACCAAAATGTATTCCATCCTCATCTAGAGCAGACAACTTCAGCTCTTTTCCAGAGGCCTCCCATAATGAGTTAATACTATGATCCTCCTTGTGTAAATGCCTAACTACTTAGGCTCCTAATGCAAATATCTGCCTGCTTATGCTCCTCTTAATGCAAAATGCCTACTGATGCTTCTCATGATGCAAATGACCACCTACTAGTGAATAGCATTTTGGTGGTAAAGAACAAGGATGAATCTGTGGAATGTGTTGTACAATGTAGAAGCCTGTATCGAGTTCACCTTTATTTTTCCTCTGGATATGGAAAGGTCATCGATCAGCCTGAGGAGAAAATTTTCCTGTGTCACATATTGTGTTTAGTAGCTGAATTATAAAGAAGCTATATTTTCTCAAAATTGAATCCAAAAATAAGAAGTAAGGGAACTAATATTGCAGAAGACTATCTCTAGCTTGTACAGTCATGTTTTTACACATAACTGAGTTTGAAAGTTATAATTGACAATTCCATTTTGCTCTCTAAAAAGAGTGACCAATCATGTAGCAGAGTGTGGCATTGGACAAAGTTTTTGGTGGTTAGTGGTCACAACCACATTCCATAATTCTGACTTTTTATTTTGATGACAACTAGAACATGATTAGTGTTTAGCAGAATATTTGATCTTTACTAAGAACTATCATATGAAAATCAGTATTGATTTCTTAAACTCAAAGAATAATAATAAAGAATTGGGTGGGTTATGGTTCTTTGGAGATGCTCAAGAGGTTGAGCGTTCCAAAATTGATTCTTTGTCAAACAGGTCATCTGCATTTCAAAGCAAGTGCCAAAAATGTTTTACTGCTAAGGCCCAGTAGTCTTACTGCTAAGCCCAGGTCTACCTGGGCTACCTGACTACCTGCTCTGCAGTGCTTGGAGCCTCCTGAGCTATATTCAGCAATTCTCAAAGGACCATGTGTTGCTTGGAATGAAACCCATGTTGGGCACAAGCTAAGCATGCACCATACCAGTGGTACTTGCTCTCAGCAGGACTCTCAAAACTTATTAAAATCTGCCTAAGTACTGTCTTTTAATTTATATAATTTATCTATCCAAATGTATTATTTGTTATAAACACATTCCTGGTTGTATGTTTATGGCCCTTTGTCTTTTTTTGGAATTTATAAAGAATTTCTAGTTTAATAAAGGCAAGCTACAACGATTCTTACTACTTTTTCCTCAAGCACCCTGGTGAAATAGAACAGCATTACTGTCCTTTATCTCATAGATGAAGAACAAATTCAAGCAGTGCTTGGAAGAATTTCAAACTTTAATATATCTATTTAGAATTAAAAGCTATGACTTCAAGTTTCATTGTTTCATTGGGTGATGCAATACAATTTTTTTGAAACTGGGTGATTTCAGATCTATGCTTTGTCTCGATTAAGATAT
>JAOXYA010043272.1:0-12500 GCA_028565675.1 Sorex palustris | reverse complement strand
GCCGGGCTCTCCGAGAGGGGCGGAGGAATCGAACTCGGGTCGGCCATATTGGCTGCATGCAAGGCAAACGCCCTACCACTGTGCTATTGCAGCTGGCGGTAACCTATAAATAACTGAGAATTTAATTGTTCTTTAAAAAGTAGAAAATATATCGTTATTACTAAATTTGTCTTAAATACTATCTTATTAAATTCTTTTCACTATAGATATATCTTTTCTGTTAACTCAGTCTGATTGATCTTGTATTTAGAATTTTAGTCTTCAAGGCCCAATGAGGAATGTCATAGTTCATGAAATAGATAATGTCCAGTTCCTCTATTTTTATACTGTTTTAGGGAATAAATTTACAGTCTACAATGAATGTTTCCTTTGAGAGAAACAGAACTTGTCCTCAGCAGGATGGGTAATTTACAAAAATTGCATTCTTTTAACTGGATTTGCTTCAGGGATTGACTTTTCACAGACTTAGAATATTTGAGTTACCATTTACCCCAGGAGTTTGCTTCTGTCACATGCACCAATTATATCTTAAGTATCATCTGAAGTCCTGGATATCAAACCAATACTGATTCTATGACTGCAAAGGTCCATTTTCACTGGCACTCAAGTCATCACTCAAGTGAGATTAGATGTCAAATAGTGAAAGAACACCAAGAAGCTTAAAAGATGGTACATACACAACCTCAAAAATATCTACTACTCTGCATGGCCTCTGGAAGCAATTTTGTAGGAAAATAAGAAAATCTACTTTTAGAAAGAACAGATTTTGCAGACTGGTGATCAGAAATTTCTATGTACTCAAAGGTCCTCTGAAACTCATGGTCCATTTGATTTGTGAATCGAAGCAAAGATTTCTGGTTAAGAATTCAGGCTGCAGCTTATCTTTCTCAGAACAAAAAAATTTTGGGGAAAACCAAGCAAAAGAAAACATTCTGTTTTCAGTAGTCCCTAATTAGAAGAATTTATTGATTTTTTTTAAAGTTTGAATTTAGTTCTCCTTTTGACTAGTTTCAAATCTGTCTTTATATTGATGCCCTTTTTGACTCTGGTTACTATGATTACTGTTGTGCTGCGAAACCAAGTGGAGGGCCTGCTCGGAATGGGAAATGCGTACTGAAAGTAGACTATAGACCAAACATGATGGCCACTTAATACCAGCATTGCAAACCACAACACCCTAAAGAGAGTAAAAGGGAATGGGCCTGCAACAGAGGCCAGGGGGAGAGTGGGGGGGTGAGAGGGTGGGAACATTGGTGGTGGAGAATAGGCGCTGGTGGAGAATTGGTACTCGATCATTGTATGACTGGAACATAAGCATGAAAGTTTTTAAGTCTGTAACTGTACCTCATAGTGATTCATTAAAAAATTTTATTAAGAGAGAGAGAGAGAGAGAGAGAGAGAGAGAATATCCATTAATGGGCAGAGGTAGTGATGATGCCAGATTTTTTTTCTGTTACCAGCGGTCCAGCATTTTTGTTAGGATGCAAATCTTCTATCACATGATGAATGAGTTACTTTTGAAGCAAACTAGCCATGACTCACCATCACCACAACCACCATCCCCAACTAACTTCTGGTATGGTATCATAGGAATTTGAAGTTGGTACTGATTAAGAAACTGATTTCTTGAAACCAGAGACAGTGCAGTGGGTAGGGTACTTGCCTTGCATGCAGTCAACCCAGCCTCAGTCTATAGCACATCATATGGTCCCCAGAGCCCTGCCAAGAGTGATCCCTGAGTATAGTTAGGAGTAAGTCTTGGTCATGTCCAGGTGAGATCCAAAACCAAAATCAAACAAAAAAAAAAGAAATTGGTTTTATTTAAAGTCCATTTGTTGTGCTATTGACAGATTTTCATTTTCTAATGATTTGTATTGCTTGGGATGATACCATTACTTCTTGAGAATAATGAATACATATATGTACTTATATATGTGATTACTCTGAAAAGAATAATTGTCTGTATACCACTTATCTACTGGCTCAGTTATTTCTAATTTGTTTCTATCCCCCCAGATTAGTCTCTTTTTCTCCCATACCAGGCTGTTAGACTGTTAAGTAGAAACCCAAATCATAAACCTTTTAAACATGTGAACATCAGGTGTGTCACAGCTACTTTTAATTGCTGCTGTAGCACAGGGACAACTGAAAACCACAATGTTGAATGTACAAATGAATGTCTTGTGGTTGTATTATAATAAAACTATAGAACAGGTGAAAGAAATAGGCTCAATGACAGTGGGTGCTTTTTAATCTCTATTTCACATTAAAATCATTTGTCAATTACTCAAGTTCCTCATTTTTAAAACAGAATTTGGACTAAACTTTTATTTCATAAAATATATACTTAATACACATTCATAAATCATGTAGTAATTTATTATCACTGTATCACTGTCATCCTGTTGTTCATCAGTTGCCTCGAGCAGGCCCCAGTAACGTCTCCTTTGTCCTAGCCCTGAGATTTTAAAAAGTGCCACATTCGACGTTCTTTCAGGTTCAGGAGAATGAGACCCACATTGTTACTGATTTTGGGCATAGTGAATACACCACGGGGAGTTTACCAGACTCTGCCGTGTGGGCAGGATACTTTTGGTAGCCTGCCAGGTTCTCCAGAGTAGGAAGTAGAAAATGAGATGTCACTTGGCCGCAAATGTGGCCGCGTGCTTCCGGGAGCTGGGTTTTATAGTCTGGGCCTTGACTGTTGATGGAATTACACAGCGCCAGGGGCACTTGGTGGGAGTATCACCTACATACTGGAAGATGGGAGGTCTGGGTGGAGGAGGCCCCAGTCCCAAAATCTACGCCCTGGGTCCTGCACACCTGCGTTCCTCTGCCGGTTCCTTCATGTGTGAGGCTCATCCAAATGTGTGGAGTGTGGTCTTAAGCATGGCTGTGGCTGCAACCGGAGGTCTTCAGCTGCCGGGGCTCTGCTCAGGGTGGGGAGGGAAACTCAACCCACCCTCCTCCAAGGGGCCCGGTGAGGACAGCCAGGCGCGGAGGCAGGAGACTGCATGTTCTTCTGGGAGCTGGGTTTTATAGTCTCTGGGTCTTGGCCGTTGATGGGATTACACGGTTTAAGCCTCAGCTGCCCTTAGTTCCTAGTACCTGAAAAGCAGGGTCCTGAAGAAGGGACTGGATGGACCCAGGGTGAGCTGTAAGCTACCTTGGCATTGAAACGGGAAAGGTCAAGCAACATAATACCTAACTATAAGTTAAGAGCATGGTCATGGACAAATTCCGTCATGATCCTAAGAGAAACAGCTGGATAGGACCCTGCTAGGGTTAGTAAAGACTAATCTGGCCTGAGCACGGTAGTCTGGGATCCCACGGTAGCGAGAGATCCCAGGAGAGCCACCCCAGAAGCTTAATGTATCGCTTACTGTGTCCATACAAAATGACTTATACTGTTAAGAATGTTTAAATGGTTGTTGGACTAAGGAAAGTAGAAACACATCCCTAGATGAAATTTTGCCCTTGAGAAATCTCCTAGCAGGGAATCTTTGTCTTAAAAGAGTTTCCTTGTCTTAAAGGAAAAGAGTTTGCTTGTCTTAAAGCTTCTTTGTCTGAAAAGGAAGGAAAGGGCTTTATATATGTTGATTGTGCTGTCTAACCTAAGTGTAGTTGCTACCCCCAGTGCTTGGAAGTTGGGATCTAGACTAAAGTGGTAAGAAGGAGCTCGGAGTGGCGGAAGGAATATGAGAGTGGGTGAGACTGGAAGGAGGTAGACCAGATTGGAATAAACTGGGGTTTTTCACCAACAAGCCTGGGGACCTTGTTCTCTCCTTCAGAAGTCTATTGGTGGTGGGTTCAGGCCAGAGTGGGGAAGCAGTTCATGGCCACCCAATGCACATGGTGAGAGAGACCACATCACCGATCGCTCGGTTTTTTTGTGATTGCACAGTGTGGGTGCAACTGTTGAACTATCCCAGCCCAGTTCACTGAGTATTATTGAGAGTGGCCCCTGGTTACCCAGGCCCTGCTTGGGAGAGCCAAAAGCAGCAAAGAAAAAGAAAAGAAAGTAATAGTTCATACAGCTCCCAGATAAAATCTATGTATTCCACTCATTCATTCTAGAGCAAGATAAATCCATAGGGTTCCAAAGAAAAATAAGGGGGTATATTAGAATCCTCACTGAGTCCTAAATTCTAGCCCTTCCTCCCAAAAGTGAAAGTGACCCTCCCAGTCTCTCAGCAGACCCTCTAGAAAGGGCGGATGGTCCCCTGGGTTGACTTCCCTAAGCCTCCTTACTTCCCTGGACCTTGGCCCAGTAGGTCTTCACTTTCATCCTTAATGTAAATAATCCCTGGAGTGGAGACATAGCTCAGGGACTAAGGCACATGTAAGCACCCAACCCAGTGTGATACCTGTTGCATATGGTACCATACGCCAGCATCATCAGGAGCACAGAGGCCAGAGAAGCCCTGAGCATTGTTGAGTGTGGACCACAAACTAAAAGGAAAAAAAATTAGCAAATGATCCTTTTATTTATCCAGATTTTCTCATTGATACTGAGTTTGTTATTGTCTTCTGGTTTTCAAGACATGGAAGCTTCTGAAATGTTTAATTTTGAGTCACTTTTCTCATTGCTCTTGTTTTTTTCATTTTTTAAAACTATTCTTAGCTTTTTGTACTTTAAGATAAATGTATTTTTAAAAACTTTATTTTAGGCACTTTGATTTGTTAACACTGTTAATGACAATGTTTCACAGTAAGCTCAGTTAATTTCTCAATTTAAAAGTTTTAACTAACCATGTGATCAGAATTATATTAAACTTATAAATTAATTTCAGGAGAATCAATAACTTTACAATCCTTAGTCTCCATATTCAGAAACATATCTCTCAATTGGTTCACAGTTTTCACTGTACCCGTGTATAGTTTTTATTGTTTTCTTTAAACAGTCCTGGCACATTTGTTTTTCAATATAGACTCTATTTTTACTGTTTTGCTATTGTGAGCAGAAACCTGTTTTATTTTTCTAAATGAAAAAAATTTTTTTGGTTTATGGGCCACTCCTGATGGTGCTCAGGGATTGCTTTTGATTCTGAGCTCAGAGTTCACTCTTGGCAGGGTCCAGGGAACAAGATGGGGTACTACGAATCAAAACCAGGTTTGTCACGAGCAAGGCAAGTATACTATATCTCCAGCCTCATCCTATTCCATTTTTAACTGTTCAGTAGCGGTATGAGGGATCTTTATACATTAATTGTGTAAGTGGTCATTTTATTAGTTTAATTTTTTATTATAAAAGCTTTTAAAGTTATGAGTTCACCTCTGAGCATAGCTTTATAGACTCTTATTTTTAGAATAGGAGGTCTAAATTTTTCTCCAATCTGAATTTTTATTAGTAAGTGGATTAAATCTGTTTAATGAGTTTCTAAATTTATTATTTTTAATCAGAGAAGTGGTATTTCCAATTACTGCTGCTTTGATTTCAATTACTGCTGTTTCTCTTTTTTAGATTTCTTTTGCCTTAATATATTGTAATTTTCCAAAAGAAGTGTTCTTTGAAGAACTGCAAAGAAAGGGTATAATTTGAAACTTCTCCTATTTTTTGCCTACTTAATTTGGCAGAGAATTTGTGAAGGGCTATTATTCTATTTTTTTTTCGTTTTATTCTTGGGGCTATTATTCTATTACATGACTACTTCTATAAATTCTTATGTTTATCACTAAAGTTTTTACTTTATATAATTTTGATACTATATTATTTGATGAATCAATAAATTATAAATGTAAGTAACTATTTCATTGTAAAAAGAGGGAGTTGATAGAAAAGTAAATAGGGAAGGACTCAGAATATTATGCTAGCTCATAAAAAGTGTTAATAATGATAGTCAATGTTTTGAGGTTATTTTTGGCTTGGGCCACATCCAGTGATGCTCAGGAGCACTGTATGCAGTCCCAGGGATCAAACTTGTAAGGCTTACCTCATTGTAAGCACCTTACCTCCCGTACTCTCTCTCTCTGTACAAATAGTCTTTTTCCAATTCTCTTATTTTTAGGTTTTTTCTTGAATTTTGTGTTAGTTGTATCTATTTTACATATCAGTTATTCTACGTATATATGAAGTCAATGAATATTGTTTAAAAATTATATTTTTGAGGGGCTGGGGCTTGAGGGACACACCTGGCACTGTTCAGGGGTACACCCTGCTCTGTGCTTGGGGAACTGCCCCCAGCTGTGTCCTGGGATCATATGGTTCTGGGTATCAAACCAGGGTCTGCTGCATGCGAGTTAAATGTCCTAACCCTTATACTATCTTGTAGGCCATTACTTTCATTAAAAATTCTGTCACTGTCACTATCCTCCCAACATTCATCAATTTGCTCGAGCGGGCCCAGTAACGTCTCCATTTTGAGACTAGTGGTTACTGTGTTTGGCATATGGAATATGCCACAGGGAGCTTGCCAGGCTTTGCCATGCAGGCGAGATACTCTCGGTAGCTTGCCGGGCTCTTCGAGAGGGGTGGAGAAATCGAACTCGGGTTGCCTGGGCTGGCTGCATGCAAGGCAAATGCCCTACCGCTGTGGTATCGCTCCAGTCCATTAAAAATTAACATTGAGAAAAATGCACAAAGTGTTAAGTGAAGTGAAGGCCACAAAGCCATACCTTATGCTATTTGAGGGAACATGTAATGTTGGGGATTGAAATTGGGGTCTTGCTCCTGTAAAGCATGCACTCCCCAAATCCTGACCTACCTCCTAGGCCTCTCCATCTATTTGCGATGAGACCATAATAAGTAAATCACTTAGGGTATTTCAATTGTGTTACTACAAGCACTTTGGGGCATGTATTTTTGTGAAATTTACATTTTGACGAATGCTGGCTTTTGAATTGGGAAGTTCCTTGGGGTGAAATTGCTAGG
The DNA here is from genome assembly GCA_028565675.1 of Sorex palustris. Lineage (NCBI taxonomy): Eukaryota > Metazoa > Chordata > Mammalia > Eulipotyphla > Soricidae > Sorex > Sorex palustris. The sequence continues at coordinate 5,629 of JAOXYA010043272.1, read as the reverse complement.
TCACAGACTATGCATTTTTAGGTTTTTAAGAAGCTGTTAAAGAATTTTACAAAGAAGTCACACAAAATTCAATCCCACAAACTTTGCCTTTTAGTAAAAATTTGTAATTGTCCTAATTACTATAATTACTGTCATTTTGTGTGTGTGTGTGTGTAATTCTGTTTTTTTGTCCCATCTATTTAATATTTAGTTCTTCTTTAATGTAAGCAGAACTTTGGCCTCATATACTTTTTTTTTATCAAATCACTGTGAATTGAAAAGTTATTAATAGATTTATGATTGAGTTTCAGGACTGTATTGTTCTAACACCAACCGCTTCACCCTCTATCAGTCAGTGCCCTTCGTTTTCGCCCCTCACTGCCCCCCTAATTTCTCAGTCTGCCTCTGTGACAAGCACTTCCCCCTCCCCCATTGTCCTAGTGTTTCCTTCTCTAACTTATCCCCCTCACCTCTGCCCCAGTTTCCAGCTTCCTACTGAAGACCAGCTCTATAAGCAGAATTTTTTTTCTCTTGCCTTTTTCAACATAATTTGGACCACAATTAGGACCACAAATTTTGACCACAATTTGGACCAAAAAAATTTTTTTTCTTTTTTTGTTCACATCCAGCGGCAGTGCACAGCGGCTACTCTTGGCTCATGCACTCAGGAATTACTCCTGGCAGTGCTCGGGGGACCATATGGGGTGCTGGGAATCGAACCCGGGTTGGTCGCATGCAAGGCAAATGCCCTACCAACTGTGCTATTGCTCCAGTCCCCACTAAGTTTTAATTTTACTGAAGGTCACTACACAGTATAAGGCACCTAGAGCCAGACTGAAGCCATGACAGGCCACAGCTAACATTAAGTTTTGACTAGGCCTAAATTTCTGTTTCCCAGAAACTGAACTTGTAATTTCTGGTAAGGAATTACTAGATTATCTGACTGGTCACGAGGGGTCACTATGTCCATTTTTTGGAACAACCACAAACTGACTGTCACTTTGTCCATTTTTCGGAACAACCAGAAACTGTCTGTTATCAGTGTTGACTAATTGCTGACGACTGTTGCTTGATCACTGCTATCATAGTGCCTGCTCCACCCTGGAACATATACAAACTGCTTGCACTTGGAAGTCGGGGTCACGATCAAAAAGACCACTTTGTGGGTGAGATAGTTGACCCCAGTTAACTGGAATAAAACTTCTTTGCACTTGCATTACTGTCTCTCTGAATCTGTGTCCATTCATGCCGAGACCCAAAAACCCGGGAACAAAAATAGCAATTCAGGACCAGTCACATGCTACAATAAAAAGTTACTTGGACTCATTTTGTGGTGAAAGGAAAAGATTGTAGTGCTTTCATTTTTGCTTCCTTCACTTATGCCAGTTTTCACGAAATTAATGTTGGCTCATTACTCTATCATCCCGAATTTAGTCTATGGGAGAGGTGAAAATCTGTGGGGCTTGCTCCTGGCCCAGATTAAATTGATCGAATGGCATAGTGCCACTGACCTTGACCGCTGCTGGAAGCAGTCACCTGACATTTCAGGTCGCTCCTACCAGGCAGGAATTGTTGGTAACATTACAGTATCCTCCTAGCTAGACATGGTTCTTGGAATGAGACACGGTGCCTTTTGGGACCAGAGAGAGCTCAAAGGGCTGAGCTCATGCTTTGCAAGCAGGAGGCCTGGGTTCAATCCCCGTGGTTTCCTGAACACACTGCTAGGAGCAACTCTTGAGCACTCTGCCGGGAGCAGCTCCCTCAAGCACTAGCAGGAGGAAGTCTTGGGTCCAGCCCGGTGTCCCCAAACAACAAAATGGTGAAGACTTCTGTATGCCCAGTATGCAGCCGTTCTCCACAGAGCAGTGCTCGTATCCCGGGTGGCCTGTGGTTCTCTCAGACACTTGCCTTTGCCCTCCTGCCCTCTCTTTTCTGGTTTTGCCTTCCACCCTCACTTCTGCTTGATCCCTTACTGCCGAGGCTGCTCTCACTGCATGTGGCCACTGACAACCGAAGTTAATGCCTCCACATTCTACCAGAGCCTTTATGGGAATTTTTCAGGAAATTCCAGAAAAGATGGAAAATGAGAATGTCAAAGAGCAAGTGCTTTAGGTCTCAGTTTCTTAATGCTTTAAAAAAAAATCGAAGTCATGGGACCAAAGAGGTTGTACGGTGGATGAAGTTCTTGCCTTGCACATGGCAATTGGGGGTCAATCCCTAGCATCTCGTATGGTACACTGAGCCCCATGAGAAGTATCTCCTGAGCTTTGGACCAGGAGTAAGCCCTGAATACTGCTGTGCCCACCAAAAAGAAAGGAAGGAAGGAAGGAAGGAAGGAAGGAAGGAATGAAGGGAAGGAAGAAGAGAAAAAAGAAAGAAAGGAAGAAGAAGGAAAGAAAAAAAGAAGGAAGGAAAGAAAGAAGGAAGGAAAGAAAGAAATCTAAATAATTGAAGTTTCTGCAAATGACTAAATTTGGAATTAGCTTGAGTTAAGGAGGAATCAACTTATATTTGCCCAGTTCCATAACTAGGTCTGATTACCTGGGCACACAACATTCAAATTAACTAAATTTTGTGTTCTTTTTGCTGTGTTCTTTAATCCCCAAATTTCAACATCAAATTCGTGGAAAATTTGATTAAAATAATAGAATAGTCCCTCATCACAAAAATAAATGGACTTTGAAAGTGAAAAAAAAATGGAAACTGCTATTTGAGTTTCATCATTTTTTAAACAGATTAGTCAACATTTACTCAGAAACCACCAGGTACAAAATGTCATCGACATGTGGAAACGCTACTAAAGATATGAAAAAACCTTTTCCCCCTTGCTTGCAAAAAGCCAACTAATTTGGTCTAATGGAAGACATCAACTAAAAACTGATGAGAAAAACTAAGAACACAAATAATGGGAAGGCAGTGGTGTGGCCCTTGTGGAACACATCTATTTCAGTTGCTGGGAACTCTGAGTGCTCTGATTATCTCAGGAAGCTGCACACTGAGGGAGCCCGATTCTGCTAGGGATATTGTGGCATTCGCTTCACAACAATCAACCTGCAGCTGATACCGTGTCTCTCTTAGCCACTGTAGGATTAGTGATCTGGGGAGTCATGATAGAAGTCACTCACTATAAAACACTGTCCTCCCGTTCATCGATTTGCCCAATAACATCTCCGTTTTGAGACTTATAGTTACTGTGTTTGGCATATTGAATATGTCACGGGTAGCTTGCCAGGCTGGCAAGATACTCTTGGTAACTTGCCAGGCTCTCCGAGAGGGGTGGAGGAATCAAACCCAGCTCAGCCGGGCTGGCTGCATGCAAGGCAAACGCCCTACCGCTGTGCTATCACTTCTGCCCACTCACTATGAAAGCAACAAAACCAGCAGAAGGGCTGGCTTTGTTTTTGTTGTTGATTTTTGTTTGTTTTTTTGCTTTTTGGGTCACACCAGCGATGCTCAGGGTCACTCCTGGCTCTGCACTCAGAAGTTACTCCTTGCGATGCTTGGGGGACCATATGGGATGACGGGGATTGAACCCGGGTTGGCCATGTGCAAGGCAAATGCCCTAACCGCTGTATCGCTCTGGCCCCATAAGGAATGGCTTTGAAGGGCTGGTTTTCCCATCTCAAATACCTGGAGATTTGTGCCATGGTCTCGGTGACTGAGCAAACTCAAGACTTTTCTATGTCTCAGTGGATGCGAGACAAGCCTCTGAAGACAGGACTGGCAACATAGTACGGCAGGGCCTCCTTCCTACGAGCTCACATATTGGGGATTTCATCTGAAATCAGGGGCTCATGTGGAGCAACCTGGCATTGAAAGGGTGTGTCCTAACAGTATGACAATGACAGAGGGAAGTGGTTACCCAGGAGGAGAGCTGCTGAAAGGCGGTAGTGTTTTGCATGAACCCTACCAGTGACAGTCCTACAAACTACAGTGCCAAAAATGTATTAAAAAGTGCCAGTCACAGAGGCAGGCTAGGGGATGGGAGGGAAACTTGGGGACCGAGGGGAGGGAAGTGGACACTGGTGGATGGTATTGGAAGATTGTATGCCTAAAACCAATCATGAATAACTTTGTAATACATGGTGATTAAGAACAAATTGACCAAAAAAGGGTCTATCCTCTATTTTTCAAAACCTAATCTGGGAAGCTGCCAAGAATGCAGTCTAGGGTTTGGTTCTGCATGACCAAGTCCAAGATGTCTTCCCGTTCCCTTCTGACACGTCCCAAGCACTTCTGGGTCCTTCTAGGGGAGCGGCAGTTTAACTGCCAGTGTTTTCGAGGCCCACTTAGAGGTGCAGAAGAATGTGTCTCAAAGTACCTCTGTGAAATGACCTGTTTTTGTCTGAAATCCACCAAGGATCAAATTATTTATTTATTTGTTTATTGTGAGCCACATCAGGTGATGCTTAGGGGTTACTTCTGGCTCCGGACTTAAGAATTACTCCTGGAAGTGGATCAGGGGTGGAGAGCTAGGACCATATTGGATGCCCACGTGGATGGGTCATGTTCAAGGCAAGTAACACAGCTGCAGCCTCAAGAATTAAAATCTTTTAAAAATAATAAAGTTAACTAAATAGCACAGCGGGCAGGGCATTTGTCTTGCAAGCAGCCAACCTGACCGACTCAAGTTTGATTACTGCGCCCCTCTCGGAGAGCCTGGCAAGCTACTGAGAGTATCCCACCCACATGGCAGAGCCTGGAAAGCTACCTGTGACAAATTCGGTATACCAAGAACAGTAACAACAAGTCTCACAATGGAGACGTTACTGGGCCCGCTTGAACAAATCAATGAACAATGGGAGGACAGTGCTACAGTGCTAAAGTTAACTATTAGGAGCACTGAGAAGAGAGCTCAGAGGGTTAGTGTGCATGCTTTACATGGCGAATGTCCAGCTTCTTGACACCCTATGGTCCTTCAAACATTGCTAGAAGTGACCCTGAGCACAAAGCTGGAAAAAGCCTCTGAGCACTGCCAGTTATGGCCTCAAACAACAAACAAACCAAAAAGTAGAGAAAATACACTTAAAAGTCTTTCAGGTGACTGGAGAGATAGTACAGCAGGTAAAGCACTTACCTTGCATGTGAGAGGACCTGGATTTTTTTAAAATAAAATTTTAATATTAAAAGAAGAGGAAAATATACTCCAGAATAAATGAACTGAAGAATTAACAACCAAACACAAGGTGTGACTCTGAAATTGAAACTTTTTCCTAGAAAAATTCTATCAAGATTTCTTATTATAAATCTATCCTAAAATAACATAATTTTAGACAAAACATTTATGCATCAATTCTCATTAAGTTATTCATACTTTTCTTTCTTTTCTTTTTTAATTAATTAATTAAATTAATTTTTATTAGTGAAACCCCATGAGGTACAGTTGTAGACTTACAAATTTGTGTGCTGGGGTTTCAGTTATAAATGATTGTGTACCTATCCCTCCACCAGAGCCCATTCTCCACCACCACTAATCCCAGTATCCCTTCCCCCACCACACTCCCCCATCCTACCTATACATTTTTGCCTCTCTGGGATATATTCCCAGGAGTACTATTGCTGGGTCAAATGGAAGCTCAATTTCTAGTTTTTTGAGAATCGTCCATACTGTTTTCCAAAAGGGCTGAACCAGTCGGCATTCCCACCAGCA
>JAOXYA010043257.1:0-12500 GCA_028565675.1 Sorex palustris | reverse complement strand
AATATTTCCCATGCACCACACACACACACACACACACACACACACACACACACACACACACACCGGGTGAGCTGCAAGAACACAATACTTCATCTCTCTGCACTCCTGTCTTCTGAGTGTGTGTGTGTGTGTGTGTGTGTGTGTGTGTGTGTTGGGCGGGGGAAGGGAGGGATCTAAGGGTTAAGACAGGAGAGAAAGGTGGAAAGGTAGGATGCGTGGCTTCTGGGACCTTTGAACCCAGAACTTGGCTGGCGCCAAGATGGAATGCAGCAGGTCTGGCAGGTAACTGCTCTATCTCTGCTCTTTCTCCCGGAAGAATCGCCCCTTGGAGAAAGCCCATTACAAAGATGTTTGCTGGAGAAACTAAGGTCCTCGATATGTAAAAGTCTAGCCCAGATCGAATAAGATAACTCGGCAGTTGACCCCAGAGTGCTGTTCTTCTCCTTCTGGGGATTCCTGGTTCTAAGCATAACCATTGCTGGTGAAGGTCATTCTGGGCTCTCAACCTGTGAGGCTGTGAACCTGGAGCCTTCTGTCATTCCTGTCGACGTCCTCACTTCAGACCTATTTACCTGGGACCAGTCCCTGGCAGTGGCCCCTAGCATCCACCAGACCCTTCCTGACCTTGAGTGTCACTGACTGGGCACGGGGCCGGCTTTCAGAGAAGAGAAGACGACCCGTGGGGGAGAGAGCACTGCCACTGTGAACCGGGAAACCCAGGCACTGTGTTCCTGAGGGAAGCAGGTGGCCTTCCTGCAGTTTCTCGGTCAGTCACAGCCAACAGCAGCAGTGAGGCCTGGAAACCCCCAGTCCAAGCAGGCGGGAAGTTAGATGCTGCCGACAGCCCTGGGCACAGACTTCAGCTGTCCTCCTGGTGTAGCCCTCGGGGGAGACGCAGCTCACACGAGCCTTGACCAGAGGCTCCACAGAACTGTGAGGTAAAAGGTGTGCCTTGAGCTTCTGTGTTTGGGGACACTCCATGACACAGCCACCAGGAACTAACCCACGGGGGATTCCCGACCTCACAGAGTTGTTACAACGGAATTAATATACCGAAAAGGCTGAGGGCGAGGGCTGGAAAGGTGAGTTCCTGGGAGATCTGGGGCAGCCGCACAGCCAGAAGGGGGCCCTGGGGGGTCTGCCGAATGCCCGGTTGTATCTGTCAGAGCAGGATGGGCCTGAGAGGGTAGCCCAGCTCCCCTGCTCCCTCTGGGCTCCTACTTTTCTTTTTCTTTCTTTCTTTCTTTCTTTCTTTCTTTCTTTCTTTCTTTTCCTTTTTTGGGTCACACCCAGCGATGCTCAGGGGTTACTCCTGGCTCTGCATTCAGGAATTACTGCTGGCGATGCTCAGGGGACCACATGGGACTCCAGGGATCAAACCCAGGTTGACCATGTGCAAGGCAAATGCCTTCCCCACTGTGCTATGGCTCCGGCCCCGGGGCTCCTGCTTTTCTGCTCTCTGCCACAACCCCCCACTGCATTTGTCAGTCACTTCGCCTTTCTCCAATTGTCTTTTGCGAGTCCCACCCAAAGGGCCAGAGTTTCGCTGGTTTGCACCTCCCGGGAGGGGCTCCAAATTTGGGGGCCCTCCGCAGCTCTCTGGGCCCCATGCTGGCCTTGCAGAGCTGAGCGGGTCCCAGGAAACGCCCGTCTCCTGTGACATCAACAGCCGGTGAGGAAGGCAAGGCCCAGAGCCGACTGCGAGTTCAGGTCCCAGTAACTGAGAACTTATCATGGGCCTGGGGCTCTCACCTATGGGAGAGAAGGTGGCAGGCCCCGTCCAGGTGTTTCCAACAGGTTAACCCTGGGGCCACAGGCCTAGGGAGCAAACGCTGTCGCCACCTCATGTGCAGACCAGGGAGTGAGCCCTGGGCATCATGATGACTCGCCCAAAGGTGCTCGGGCAGCAACAACAAGATGCAGATGCCTGTCTGCCCAGAGCTCCCCTCTGCGGCCCCTGTGTCTTCCACAGAGACGGGTGCAGGGCCGGGCCCAGGGCAGGTGCCCATGGAAGTCTCGGGAACCAGGTAACCAGGGCAGAAACCATTCCACTTTTGTTCAAGGGAGCCCAGTGGCAAACCCCATAGGCCCCAGCTGTCACCTAGTCAGGGATGGGACAGAACCTGCCTGAGCCAAGCTCGATGCTCCGTGAGTCCCATCGACTGGGAGGTAGCAGCAGGACTTGCTGTGTACCCACAGTGCCCGGCTCCCTCAGTGAACCCCCAGACCCCTCTCTTCTGCCCATTCCCACTTTACAAGCAAGAACCTGCTGATCCCACACAGCTGAGCCAGCCACAGGAGGAAGGACGCCCCGATCACTGTGATGGCAGAGCCCAGCCCCTGACCACGGCCAAGCCACGGGTTCCAAGTTGGAGCCTCAGTTGTACCCTCTGTAAAATGGGAGAACAACATGTGTGCCACAGTGATTGCAACAGTGAGGAACAAGCGTCCTGCAGCTGGGAAGGGCGTCTGCACCCCATCCAGACATGGAAAAGCACCTACCGGCTGCCGGGGGTGGGTGGGGACTAGATCTGAGGGTTAAGCGGCACTGGGTTCCCAAGTTCACAGACATGTGGGCCCTCTGTCCAGCAGTTTCTGTGTTCCCGATTATGACTCGGTCCTCCCCACCCCCACAGTGGAGAGACTCCCCAATCTGGGACCACAGATCCAGGGACTCGTCAGCCCTGGAAGAGGCTGGCTTCCTCTGGGTGTGCCCGCACCCCCACCCCCCTGCCTGCCTGTGAGCCGGCCTGCCCGCCAGGGCGCAGACATCTCCTGCCTAAATAAGGACAAGGCACCCCAGAGGCTCCGGGAGCGGCAGGAATGTGACAGCTGAGCCCTTGGCGCCTGAGTCCTCCCCCGCCTCCGGCCCCTCCCCAGGTGGGGCTCAGCCACGGTGCCCCCGGACACCCTCCTCCCTACCCCCCCACCCCCCACCCTGCTACTGATAAGGAGCCCGGGGCAGGAATTCCAGGCAGCTGCATCTGCTCGTGGGGGTTGGCATCCTGGCTGCCACCCTGGCCAGGACCAGAGAACCACAGCGAGGGGCCCCGTCAGACTCTGGCTGGAAAATCACCCCCCCCCCGGGTCCCAGGAGACATGTGACCAGGGCCCACAGCGGATTTTGATGCTATGTGATCTTCCTGTCCCCAAACCACAAACTAAGGCCACGAACCCTGAAGTTCGGGGGAGGGGGGGCACATGGACTTCAAAGCAGGTCCAGGAAGACCCCTTAGAGTGGCACAGTGCAGGGTCTCCGGGACCAGACGGTCTTGGGGTCAGCGCTGAGCCCTGCTTCTTCCTGGCCGGGTGCCCTTTACAGCTCTGTGCCTCTGTTTCCCCGTCGGTGACCTGGGGACCCAGCACCACCTTCGTGGGTTCAGAGCATTACCTGCGTTCGTATCTGCCAAGGGCTCAGAGCAGAGAGGGAGGGCCAGTCTTGGCTTTGTGTAGAAGGGAGCTTGTCGGGACCAGAGCGATAGCACAACGAGTAGGGCATTTGCCTTGCACTCAGCTGACCGAATCCCCAGCATCCCATAGGGTCCCCCAAGCACCGCCAGGAGTAATTCCTGACTGCATGAGCCAGGAGTAACCAACCACTTAGCCCCGAGCATTGCTGGGTGTGACCCAAAAAGAAAAAAAATAGAAGGGAGCTTGTTGTGTGAGAATAAAGGAGACACGCAGGATGGTCCCGGGTGCACACAGCCACTCTCCTGTCCCCAGCAGCAGAGAGACAAAACTCAGGGCCCCATGCCTGGCACACAGAGACCCGTCTGTCTGCACAGATCTGACCTTCCCGGAAATAATTTAGAGGATGGATTATACCGAGACGGCAGCTCCAAGGGGCCGAGAAGAAGGAAAGGCATGTGAGCCTTCATCAAGAGTGAGGCAGCAAGCCCCCGGGGTTGGGGGCCGGGAGGAGGGTCTGGAGACAGAGACAGAGACAGGAAACCGTGAAAAGAGGTCAGGTCCTGCGTGGGCTGAGGGAAGTGACCCTGGGAGAGAGGGTGGGCTTGGAGGAGCAGGGCGCACATACCAGCGTGCGGGAAGCATGTTGCCCCTCTCAGAACTGAGTCCCAGCACCAGAAGCAGTGTCCAGCTCCCAGCCCCAGCTGGACACGTGAGAGAGTGGACAGGAAGTGCCATCTCCTGGACACTGTCCCCCTCCAGGGCTGCTCACAACTGCGCCCCAGGGCTGAATGACCGAGGGTGCGGGCGTGGAGAAGCCAAAACCATCTTTGCCTTCCTGGTCCTGATGACCCCACAGAACCCAAGCCCTGCCCAGCTCTCCAGCCCTGCCACCTTCCATTTTTCCATCCTCTCGTCCTGTCTTCCCATCAGCATGTCCCTGGGTGTCCACTGAGGGCAGTCGTCAGGGGGATCAGAAGCCAGACCCCAGGCACAGAGAGACCAAGGATAAAGAAGCTCCCTAGAGGGTCCAGCCCCAGGACCCTTCTGGATGAGGTGGTACTACTGAAGAGTGTGAGGGTGGGCTGGCCAGCATCGCTGCAGACACAGCCGTGGCAGAGTCTAGGCCTGGGCTTAGTCTGGGCTGGAGCTGGCCCTCACGAGCCACCGGGAAGAGGCTTAGGGGTTTCTATACCTAGGACATGTCTGGACACATGGAACGGTGAACCGTGTGTCTCAGTGAGTCAAACCCCTCGTTTTAGCTTCTCCTCTCTGAACAAGACACATCTCTAGACAACACGCTTGAAACGGCTGCCTAGACCCCAAGAATTCCTCCCCCCTACTTATCATGGGCTGGATCAATAGCACAGCGGGTAGGGCATTTGCCTTGCACGTGGCCAACCCAGGTTTGATTCCTCCGCCTCCCTCTCGGAGAGCCCATCAAGCTACCAAGAGTATCCCACCCACATGGCAGAGCCTGGCAAGGTCTCCGTGGCGTATTCGATATGCCAAAAACAGTAATAACGAGTCTCACAATGGAGACGTTACTAGTGCCCGCTCGAGAAAATCGATGAACAATGGGACGACAGTGCTACAGAGAGTGCTTCTTATCACGGGACAAATGTGATTTCAGCCAGCCCAGTTCCATGCACCAGCAAGTCTCCTGTGGGGTTGGAATGGCCCTAAATGGCCCTTGCAATCTGTTCCTGAACAGGGAGATCAGAGCAGTCGCCCTGAGCTGAGTTTTTCTGGAACAACACGAAGGGACAGTTGGTGGCGTGTGGTTTCTTGGTGTTTGTCTTTATCTCATCTGTGAGAGTAAGAGAGGGCGGATGGCTGTGGCCTGGGCTTGGCCTGGGCTTGGCCTAACTTCTCTTCCTCCAATATGAGAATTCTAACTAACGAGAATATAAAGTTCCCTTATAAAAATAATCTCAGGCTGAGGGAGTGACAGCACAGCAGAGTGTTTGCCCTGCATGTGGCCGACCCAGGGTTCGATCCTCGGCATCCCTTAGGGTCCTCTGAGTACTGCCAGGAGTGAGCTCCTGAGTATGGAGCCAGGAGTAAGCTCTGAGCACTGCTGGGCAGAAACAAATAAACAAACAAACCTAGTTAAGAGAGTTGAACACTGGGGCTGGAGCGATAACACAATGGGTACGGCATTTGCCTTGACGCAGCCGACCCAGGTTCGATTCTCAGCATCCCATATGGTCTCCTCCTGAGCACCACCAGGAGTAATTCCCAAGTGCATGAGCCAGGAGTAGCCCCTATGCATTGCTGGGTGTGACCCAAAAAGAAAAGAAAAGAAAAGAAAAGAAAGAAAGAAAGAAAGAAAGAAAGAAAGAAAGAAAGAAAGAACATTTTGGAGACATGGAGAGTTAATAAACCAGAGGGTATATGGAAGCAGCCTGGCCTGAGAGGGCATGTCTGGGCTGGCATCCGGGACCCTCACCCTGTTGCACCCCTCGGGGCTGAATCCCCGCTTGTCCCTCTGCTCACTCTCCCGTCCGACTGCAAGGGCGGCCTTGATCTGAGCTCATCTCCCACAGAGACGTCAGAACAGCTGCCCGCGGCAGGGCCATGGGAAAGGCCACACACAGAGGGGATGTGGGAACAGCTCTTTTTCCCAAGGACAAGGCCAGGGAGGCCGACAGGGCTCGGGGACCCGCTCCAGGTCGTCAGCATGTTCAGGGCCGCAGAGTCCCCCCTTGTCTGAGGCGGAATGGACAATGCGGCCGGACAAACACTCAGGAGTCCTTCAGAGCGGGTCCCCGCACAGGGAGAATTCCTCCCAGAGGCGCCCTGATCCACAAGATGCAGACTCGTCTGGCAGCACCGCCTTCTAGAAACTGCCCAAGCCATCCTAGCAGACAGCAGGAGCCTGATGGAACCAGGGACCGAGCAGCTGGGCTGAAAAAAATGAGGTGGGGGGAGGTGGGAACTGCTGGAGATGTTCCCCCCTCCCCCGTCAGAACTTAGACTCCGAGGCAGTCTCAGAGAAGACCTCAGCCTCCGAGTGGCCTATCCCAGACGCTCCCTGTGTGTAAGGATGGGAAGGGGCCGAATACCCACGTCCTTCCACCAGGCGCATATGAGCTGTTCCCGACTGTCCCCCTTTAAAACGGCACACTCGATTAATGGATGGGGAGGGAGGGCCTGAACCCCCATAACTGTGAGGATCTGCACTTCAGAAGGTTCCCCTCCTCACACTTAAAAATAAGCCTTTTCATGCCAGGGTCTCGGGGGACCAAATGTGCTTCTGTAGCGCTTGCAAGAACATTACAAAATGCTCTGAGGCCTTGCCTTGCGCCACCAGAGCAAGGTTAGAGAACTTTCGGACAACTGAAAATAAAGTAATAATTAATAATATGTTTGCTTTGGGCTGGAGGGATAGCACAGCAGTAGGGCGTTTGCCTTGCAAGCGGCCAACATGGCCAACCTGAGTTTGATTCCTCCGCGCCTCTCAGAGAGCCCGGCAAGCTACTGAGAGTATCTCACCTGCATGGCAAAGCCTGGCAAGCTCCCTGTGACGTATTCGATATGCCAAACATAGTAACAACAAGTCTCACGATGGAGACGTTACTGGGCCCGCTCGAGCAAATCCATGAACAACGGGAGGACCGTGACCGTGACAGTGACAGAGGCAATTATTCAAGGACAGTAGAAACAAGGACTGAGAGGACTGGTCTACTGTCGGGAGCTTGCCCCGGTAAGCAGGGAAGTCAGGACAGAGAAAAGGACCATCATGACAATGATAGTCGGAAATGATTATTCTGGACAGGAACTGAACGCTGGCTGAAAGTAGGTAAAGGAATATACATGACAATATACATGATAACCTAACAGTTCCCTATATTGAAAATCATAATGCCCAACACAGAGAGAGAGAGAGAGAGAGAGAGAGAGAGAGAGAGAGAGAGAGATGGATGGGGAGGGAGTTTCTGCGGGGGAAACTGGGAACATTGGTGGTGGGAACTGTGCACTGGTTGAAGTGCACGTTTGGAACATCCTATGGGCTGGAGCGATAGCACAGCGGTAGGGCGTTTGCCTTGCGCGCAGCCAGTCTGGCCAAGCCGGGTTCGATTCCTCCACTCCTCTCCGAAAGCCTGGCAAGCTACTGAGAGTATCTCGCCTGCGATATATTCAATATGCCAAACACAGTAACAACAAGTCTAAAAAAAAAAAATGGAGACGTTACTGGGCCTGCTCGTGCAAATCGATGAACAACAGGAGGACAGACACAGTGACAGTGATGACTGAAACCAACCGTGAACAACTTTGTGTATCTCACAGTGATTTAATAAAATAAAATAAATTCAATAGAAATAAATAATTTTTTTTTAAAAAGAACGTGGGTAAAAAAGAAAATGCGGAGGATTCCGACTTGGGCGGCTAAAGGGTTTTATTTCGATTTTGCCACTTCGAAGTTAGTTTCACCACAGACATGGTTTTTGTGATAGAGGAAGCTGGAAAAACAAGGTGGAGAACCATAGTGAATATTCAGGGAAATGCTGGTTACAAAGGTTCTCTGTAAGCTCTGTGCCTACATGCTTTTATTCTCATGGGCCTGAGGTCTTTATATCAAAGGGCATACAGATCCAAACAAGATGAAAACAAGATGAAAACAAGGCCAGCAGGTGGATGTCCAGGAGGTCTGAACAGTCATTGAAGATCTACAGCTAAATTCATAATCAATGAAAAGTCTCACAATGGAGACATTACTGGGCCCACTCGAGCAAATTGATGAACAACGGGAGGACAGAGCTACATAATCAATGAAAGTGTCCATCCGAGGGGCAGGAGATATATAAACAGTGGGTAGAGTGCTTGCCTGCCATGCGCAAAGATGGGTTCGATCCCCAGCACTGCCAGAAGTGATCCCTGAGAGAAGAGTTAGGAGTCAGCCTGAGCATTGCTGGGTGTGGCCCAACCCACGTTCCCAAATCTAGCTGGAAGAATGAATTGTACAACTGCCGTGGGTCCAGTGATGTTGACTGGTAAAGGGGAAGAAAATGGGGAGTCTATCTGATTTATATGACTCATCTCTTAACAAGCGCAGAGAGTATATTTTTGGAAGTAGAACTTGAGGCCACTTGAGATTAAGCGCCAAGGAATGAAAACTGGGGAGAGGGCTAGGGAAATCAGTCCAAGGGAAAGAGCCCAACCTTTATATACCTTTGGGGAAGGCCACTCTAGAACAATAGAAACCTTTTGGAAGATTGTTTGTGGTATCTGGCAGCTGACTGTTCAAGGAATCCAGTCTCCTTACAAATGCATCAGCCTAGGGCTGGAGCTATAGGTCAATGAGAAGGGCACCCAATATGGTCCCAAGAGGGGCTGGAGCAATAGCACAGCGGGTAGGGTGTTTGCCTTGCATGCAGCCAACCCGAATTCGATTCCCAGCATCCCATAGGGTCCCCAGAGCACCGCCAGGGGTGATTCCTGAGTGCAGAGCCAGGAGCAACCCCTGTGCATTGCTGGGTGTGACCCATAAAGCAAAAAAATAAATAAAACAAAATAAAATAAAATGGTCCCAAGAGCCCAGCCAGAAGTGATCCTTGAGTACAGAGCTAAGAATCAGCCCTGAGAACCTCTGGGTGTGGACCCCCAACAAAAAAACCAAACCAAAACCCAATAGCAACAAGATAGAGAGGTCTACGAAACGGGTTTGGGAGTTTAGCCAAAGGATTGGGGGCCACGATGGTTCCATTTCAAGCCAGGACAGACACCATGGAGACTGAGGTTTCCAGCGATACACAGTGGGCCTTGTCTATCTGGTTCATGGGAAGCTCCCGTTTGTGCCCCCAGAATGTTAGGAGTGACCCCTAGCAGTACAAGGAGCTGCTAGGGATTTAAACCGGTATCAATCTCGTGCCAGGCAAGCACCTTAAACTACGGGTATAGCTTGTTTTGGGGTGAGTTTTGTTGTTGTTGTTGTTAGGGGGCCACACTCAATGGTACTCAGGGCTCTGCACTCAGGCGGTCACTCTTGGCAGTGCTCAGGGGACTATACAGGAGGCATGCCAGGCAAACACCCTACCTGTCATGCAGCATAAAGTATTGCCAGCAATCAGTTTTTGTGGGGGGACAGAATAGAGATATGGGGTCTTTTTGTTACTACATGCAGAGTCTCCTGCCTGCACGCCAGGCTGTCTTCACTGGGGCCTCTCAGAGGGGGATGGGTTGAGATTCCCTCCCCGCCCTGAGCAGAGCCCCGGCAGCCAAAAATTCTGGAACCCAGCCATAGCCATGCTCAAGGTCATTCTCCACATGCTAGGACGAGCCTCACGCATGAAGGAACTGGCAGAGGAACCCAGGTGCGGGGGCCCCGGGGCTGAGATCTCCAAGCCTGCTCAGATCAGGACTGGGCCTCTTCCCCCCGGATCCCTCATTTTCCAGTAGCTAGGTAGTTACACCCTCCAACTACCCCCGGCGCCATGAAATCCCATACAGCAACAGCCAAGATCCAGAGACTATAAAACCAAGCTCCCAGAAGCACGCGGCCGCACACGCAGCCACGCAACCTCTTATAGTCCTAGTTCTCCTTCTTGGAGAACCTGGCAAACTACTGAGAGTATCCCATCTGCATAGAAGAACCTGGCAGGCTCCCGTGGCATATTCGATATGCCAAACACAGTTAACAATGATGGATTTCATTCCCTTGACCCTGAAAGAGCCTCCGATGCATTGCGAAAGACGAGTAAGGAGAGGCTGCTAAAATCTCAGGGCTAGGATGAATGCAGACATCACCAGTGCCTGCTCGGACAAATGGATGAATAACAGGATGACAGTGACACAGTGATGGTGATTGTTACTACATTATAACATAACCTTTCCTGACTAATACAGACCCAGAGTCCTGCATGTCAAAAAATGTTTTTTGGCCACATCTGACTGTGTTCAGGGCTTTCTCCTGGCTCTCTATGCAGGGATGACTCTTGGGGGGCTTAGAGGATTTAATCGGGTGCTGGGGAATCAAATCTGGGTCAGTCAACTGGAAGGCAAGTGCCCTACCTGCTTCAGCCCCAGAGAATCAAATTTTCAAGGTTGAAATATAATGAGTTTCATTAATTTTTTTTTCAGTAGTATTCTCCACATCAAGAATGGGTGCCATGTGGCAGACCCGGGTTCGATTCCCAGCATCCCGTATGATCCCCCCGAGCACCTCCAGGAGTAATTCCTGAGTGCATGAGCCAGGAGTCACCTCTGTGCATTGCCGGGTGTGATCCAAAAAGGTTAATAAATAAATAAATAAAAATGGGTGCCAGAAATCTAGTTTATCAATTGGAGTTAATCTACATATCCCAGAAGTTTTCCATTTTCCCACTAATTCTCTGGTGACTTTTTTTGGTTTTGTTTTGTTTTTTTGGAATAAAATATTTTTTTTCTATCCCAAATGAATAGGGTTTTTTTTTAAATTTTTATTAGTGAGACATCATGAGGTACAGTTAAGTGAGTGGGTTTTATATATATTTATATTTATATTTTGTTTTTGTGCCACATAAAAAAACCATTCCTGGTGGGCGTGGGATGCTGGGGATTAAACCTGGGTCTGTCGCATGCAAGGCAACTCCTTTTCCCATGTCTCTCCAGCCCCTGGGATTTAATATTATTTTGACACCTGTATTTTTCTGTTCTACTGATGGGCTGGAGTGATAGCACAGTGGATAGGGTGCTTCCTTGCACATGGTCAACCTGGGTTCGATTCCTCCGTCCCTCTCGAAGAGACTGGCAAGCTACCGAGAGTATCTCACCCGCAGGGCAAAGCCTGGCAAGCTTCCCCATGACATATTCGAGATGCCAAACACAGTAACAACAAGTCTCACCGTGGAGACGTTTTTGGGGCTCGAGCAAATCGATGAACAACAGGAGGACAGTGACAGTGACTCAAAGAGTGAGCGTCAGTGCGGGTTGCGACTCAGGGCCACACGGATCCTCTCGTTGTGCAGAGTGGGGAGACGAAGCCACGTGGGGATGGCGTGATTCCTGGGACGCACCAAGGGACCGTGTGGTTGGTGTCACCTGCCTACCCCGAGGAGCCTGGTGTGGCCTCTTCCGTGGTCTGTTCCTAGGAAGCTGCGTCCCACGAGGCAGGCCGGGAACTGTGACTCGGTGGGTCACTCCCTCAGGTGACAGAGTCCAGGTCTGGGTCCCTCGGGGGACGGCGCCTGAGGCCCGTCTTTAGTGCCTCACGGGTGACCCTCACAGGACCGCATCTGTGTGAGGGGGAGGCGGAAAGTCCGGCGACGGTGGAATCCTCTCAGCACGTGGCGACCCAAACGTCCCCTTGAAGAGCCAACGGGGGACAAGCGTTTGGGGGCGTCTGGGGGGCGTTTCTGAGGTGCAGGTGGGTGAGGAGTGGGCAGCTTGGAGACCCCGTTGTCGCTCGTGGTCCTCGAGGACCTGCCGCCTCAGGGGCCCCTGACAGACCTGAGGGGCCCTGGGGGGCGTTGGGACCCCAAGGCCGTTTTTTCTCCTCAAGAACCAGCCCTGTCAGGCCTGCAAAGGCTCGCACCGTCGTGCGGGGCAAGAGGCCCAAGTTCTGGTGCCGGTCCAGCCAGTGCGGGCTGGAGAAGTCCCGGGGCTGCACGGCCCGTCAGGAGCCTCAGGGGCAGGAGACCACGCGCTGGGCTGAGGCCGGCGAAGGCTCCAGAGGGCGCCCGGGGCTCTGATTGGTCCGGAAGGGGGACGCCCTGGGACCTGATTGGCTCACACAGCCCTCGGGGGAGGGGCCTACGAGGCCCCACAGAGCACTAGTTGCGGGAGTGGGACCCCGCGAGCTTGGGGGCGTGGCTGTGGGGCGTATAGGCCCGCGGAGGGCTTCGGGATTGGCTGGAGAGGCAGGGGGGCGGGGCAGAGGGCTCTCGGGGCGGGGCCAAGAGGCTGAGGAGGTACGCCGAGGGCAACACAGTGGGGGGCGGGACCGGAGCCTTCGGGGAGCGGGATTGGCTAGAGAAGACTGAGGGGGCGGGGCCAAGGGCGCTTGGGACGGGGCCGAGGGGCCAAGGAGGTCCGCGGAGGGTGATACAGCGGGGGCGGGCTTGGCCCTAGAAGAGGGCGGGGCCCGGCGTCTTTGGGGAGCTGGATTGGCT
>JAOXYA010043250.1:0-12500 GCA_028565675.1 Sorex palustris | reverse complement strand
GAAAGAAAGAAAGAAAGAAAGAAAGAGAAAGAAAGAAAGAAAGAAAGAAAGAAAGAAAGAAAGAAAGAAAGAAAGAGGGTCAGAGCAATAGTATCGCGGGAAGGGCGTTTGCCTTGCATGCAGCCAAGCTGGGTTCAATCCCCGGCACCCCATATGGTTCCCCGAGCATTGCCAGGAGTAATTCCTGAGTGCAGAGCCAGGAGGAACCCCTGGGCATCACCAGCTATGACCCCAAAGAACAAAAAGAAAGAAAGAGAGGGACCTGAATGACAGTACAGGGGCAAGGCCCTTGCCTTGCATCTGTCCAACCAATTCAATCCCCAACATCCCATGCAGTGCCCTGAGCACCATCAGGAGTGATTCCTGGGCACAGAGCCAGGAGTAAATCCTGAGCAGCACCCCAGAATTAATAAGTAAAGAGAGAAAGAGAAGAGGGGATGAGACAGAGAAAAAGGGAGGGAGGAGGAGAGTTTGTTCCAAATGAGAAATGGAAAGCCCAGTCAAAGCTTACCACACTCACACTCGCACGCAGGCCAACCCTGGGAGGCTCCACTCTTAAGACCGAAACTCAGCAGGCCGAAGGCTCGGTGTCCCCCATCAGAAAGTCCTGACTTTTCAGAAAACAATATCACCCTGCGCAGATTAAACCGCCCTGCGGCAACAGCCTATCAGAATAGGGGACACGGGCAGTGGCGCCCAGCCAAGTGGAGAGGGACAATGGAGACGAGTCACGGGACAGGACAGGGACCAAGAATTGGAAACACGCTATTGGTCCCGGAAGTCATGGGACTGAATAGGGACCAGACTAGGAAACATATTGCCAGTTCCTAGAAAAATGCTACTATGTAACCAAACTGTTCTGAATTTGGAGTCAGGGTCCTTATCAAGACTCCACTGCCATTGGATGAGACTCGGACCCTAGCTCGAGCTAGCGATAAAGGGGCCTTGCATTGGCATCCCTCGCATCTGGTCTGGTCAATGGGCGAGCGAAACTTTCTCCCCAGGACGTAACGACTCTTGGTCAGAGAAGGTGTTTCCAACCCTAATTTTCTCACTCACAGTTAAGATGATGCAGAGACTGACAGGAAAGTGAAGGAATCTCAAGAGACCTGGCCCGCGAGGAACCGGTGAAGGAAAGAGAATGGAAACTTGCCAAGGGGAGAGCATTCAGGAGACCCTCCCCATGAGCTGTGTCTGTGGGTCTCTGCTGACAGACCTGAGGAGCAGTGAGAGAGAAGAGGGGGATCGGTGTTTGTTCTCTTCTGAATCTAGTGTGGAGTCTGGCTGAAAGGACCACCCTCGGGGCTGGAGCGATAGCACAGCGGGTAGGGCATTTGCCTTGCATGTGGTCAACCTGGGTTTGATTCCCAGCATCCCATGTGGGCCCCTGAGCACGGCCGGAAGTAACTCCTGAGCCAGGAGTAACCCCTGTGCAAAGCCGGGTGTGACCCAAAGAGCAAAAAATAAATAAATAAAATAAAAATAAAAAAGGACCACCCTCAGGTGTTTGCCAAGAGGTTGGAGGGAAGGATGGATGGATGAACGGACAGCCAAATAGGTGAGTAGATGAATAGATGGGAGGTTGGTGGACAGATGGATGGAGTGAGAGGTGGTTGGTGAATGGATGGGTGGACGGAAGGATAAATGACTTGGTGGAATGATGGGTGGGTGGATGCATGGAGAGTTGAGAGAGAGAATAGATAGTGATGGGTAGCTGGTAAATGAATATATGGATGGGTGGGTGGATATATGGATAGGATATGGATGGAGGGATGGATGGATGGATGGATGGATAAATGAATAGAATGATGGGTAGTTGGCAAATGGATATATGGGTAGATAGGTGATTGGGTAGGTGAGTGGATAAAGGGTTGCAGGGGGCTGGGTGGATGAATGGTCAGTGGATGACGAGAAGTTGAGGGTGGTTGGTGAATGGATGGATGGTGGATGGACAGGTTGGCGATCTAGGACAGACAAGTAAGCAGAAGAGCACTGTTCGACTCTCAGACATCACCGAAACCAGTGCTGATGGGGCTCACGTCCTGGCTTTCCGAGACGACCCCCACCCCCTCCTGCTGCTCACACCTTTCCTGAGGACATTCTTGGGAGTGACGGCAAGCGCTCTTCCCCCAACCTCCCGTGCCCCTTCGCCACATGCAGGCCCAACACCACCCAATGAGCCGTGCCAGCTAACCCTTCCCCTCAGGAGCTCAAGATCACCCCACCCTACACCTGGGGCAGCCCGGAGCCCCGAAAGCCTCCAGATCCCCGGCCCACAAACCGAGCACAAATGTCGCTTTTGTCTGCCGCCGCCTTTGGGGTTGGTTCCTCGGTTGCCAGCAAAAACAAGGCCTGATCCGATGGGTTTTGTTTCATTACCTTCCAAAGGCTTTTGTGGCCACTGAGCTCTGGCAAATGATGGGAATCGTTAATAGGCGTTGAAACCTGTTATTTTTTTGGTTTGGGTTTGGGGGCCGCCCCCAGCAGTGCTCAGGGCTTCCACCTGGTTCTGGGATAGAACCCTAGTCAGCTGCGTGCAAGACATAACACCCTCCCCACCGGACCATCGCCCCGGCCCAATATAGCTGAGCCGGACTGGGAGCCAAGAACCCCGACCCAGTGCTGTGTGGCTTTGGGCAAATGAGAGGCACCCCTGAGCCTCTGTTCCTGCATCTTTAGAACGGGTCTGACTCTCGGGTTCGAAAGGTAACAAAGGGAGTCAGCGAAGTGCCGGTGAGAAGACGGGTGCCTGCGGCAGGACACACAGACAGAAGAAACGCAGAAACAAGCAGGGCCAGGCAAGGGCTCGAAGTCCCTTAGGGGTCCCCGGTGGGGATCTGTTGGGGGGGCGGGGAGGACCACAATCCTGATTCCAGTTCGGGTGGAGGGGAGGATCCGCGTGCAGGGGGCAGTTCGGGTCACCTTCCCAGGGTGGGATGCGGGGGTTCCCTGCGCCCTGGGGCCCTGGGCGCAGCTCGAAGATAAACAGCCAGGCAGGAAGTGATTGTCTCAGCCGGTGCCAACTGAGAGCGAGCCAGCAACGGGCAGGGCTGAAGGTCAGAAGAGTTTTCCCCAGGGTTTCCCAGGGGAGGACAAAAGTCGTGCATGGGACAGGCGGAGGACGAACAGAAGACCCAAGGAGAGGGCCCCCGGGAACCCCTAGGCCACCCCAGGAGGCAGGAGAGGAGGCACCAGCAGTCAGAGCCGCCCTAACCTGGCCGGCAGGTGAGCACACACGGTGATGATGGGCGGGCACTGTCCAGGGAAATGCAGCCCACGAGAGGTTGCCGGGTGGCGGTGGGTGGTGGGAAGGGCAGAGCAGCCCCCCAACCCCACCCCTGCCCTCGCTTGGCGTCCTGTATTTGGAGAGTCCCGGGGCTCACTCGTCGTGTCTGCTGTCATCCAGATTTCCCGCTGGCATATGGGGGTTTAAGATTCGAGTCTGGGTCCCGTTGCAGGAGAGCAGGGGGCCTGGCAGGGCCGGGGCGATCCGGCTCCTTGGACAGGAGGGAGGCGTGTTCCGAGGGACTGGGGTATGGGGCGCCCAGGGGGGAGGCTGGGGACGCGGGTGGGGCGCGCCCCGACCCGCCTCTGTTCCCAGCAGAATGTGGTACCCAGGGCGCAGCAAGCACAGCCCTGGGGTCCCCGCGCCTGGGCATCCCCGGACCCCTGCATTCGACATGCGGAGGGGGACGGAGGATCCAGGCTGGTCCCTGCCTCGGAGCGCCTCTTTCTTTGGGGGGGGGCGGTGCTGGTTCTGCCCACGCGCTGGGCAGAGCGCACTGGACTCCTCTGCACTTTGGACAGATCGGTCGGACACTGGCCGTGACTCACAGCTGGGGCTAAATGCAGGGTGGGAAGGGGCCTCCCCTCCCCCCCGTTCCCCTCGCCGCCGTGTCCTCTGGTCCTGCCCCTCGCTTAGTGTGCCTATGTGTGTATGTGAGTCGGGGGTCACTAACGCAGCCGGAACCTCAGTCCTAGCCCCCACCCCCTTACTGGAGCCCAGGTGACCCCCAGTGAGAGGAACGGGCACCCAGAGCCCCCATGGCCCAGGACACACTTCTGGTCCCCAGAAGCCCACCGGGTTCCCCTTCCCAGTGAACTCTGCAGCTAGGGAGGGAGCAGGGGCTCTGTGTCTGGAGCCAGGGGAAATGGCCCGGGACTCAGGGCCCTTGCACACCTCTCCGCGGGGACAGGGTCAGCAAGCAACCAGGACATACGGTCTTGAACACTAACGAGGGCCTTCGCCTGTCTCACCCCTCAGCCGGTGTCCTCTGGGAGAATAGCTCAGGTGGTGAAAGAAAGACATGTACTGTCATTGTACCTCAACTTGCCTGACCTATAGAATGGGATGCAAACCCCATGTCTGAATGAGTTGGGGAGGTGTGGATTGTCAAGGGGCTATCAGGGAGGTCTGTTCAGAGGAGGTGGCCATTGAGCTGTGCATCACTCACTAACCATCTCACATGGATCGATCGTTCTCTTAGAAGAAGAGAACTGATGGGTGTGTGGTGTTTGTGTGTGTGTTTGTGTGTGTGTGTGTGTGTGTGTTTCATGGGGGGAGGGGGAGGCCACAACCAGTGGCGTTCAGGACTCACTCCCGGTGGTGTTTGTGGGACCACACGGGGTGGTGGTTTCAGGTGTGTGGTGGTGTTGATTTGTTTCTTTGTTTGATGGGCAGGGAGGGACCCGTGCGTGGACGGACCCTCAATTTTAGTCTCAGGAATGTGGTTCCACTCAGGCTCAGCGGAGCTGGGGGTCTCCAGGGCACGTCCCCGCCCCCCCCCCCGCCCCAGTGCCGGGGACGGGTGCAGGAGACACACAGTGCCAGGGATCCAGCCTGAGCAAGCACAGGCCCCAGCCCTTTGATCTCACTCCCTGGCCTTGAGGGTTTATGTACAGAAACCGCCCCCAGCAAAGCAAACACGCGACAGCGTGAGTCACCAGGAATGCTTGGTTCCTCGGTGCGAGAGAAACTCCACTTACGCTGTGCTGTGGTTTATTATCGGGTAATAGGCATGGTATCGATGGCGAATATAGCACATTCCAAGACAGACTCTGAGGCCAGGCAACACATTTGCAGCCCTATGTCCAGCGCAACACTAGTCACAATTGCCAAACCCTGGGAACAAAGTGTCGGAGAATAGTTGACAGATAAAGAAACTGGTACCAGATTTCACCCTGCGGCTCTACCCAGGCTCCAGAAGTCGGCATGGTCCTCCTGGGAGTGGACCCCAATAAACTTGTCCAATGTATATATGTATATAAAAAACAAAACCGTGCTGTGTTGACATATGGAGTACTACTTGGCTACAAACCGTCAGGGTGTACGTGGGCAGATAATCCTCGACAGATGAGCAAAAAGCATAAAGTGAAGTGACAAAAGCCTCTTCAATGGGGAAAAGTGGCCAGTGACATGTTACCACAAATATCAACTCAGAGCCCAATCTTACATCGTGCACGAAAGCCCATTCAAGATAAACTGAAGACCTGGCTATCAGAACTGAATCTATAAGTTAGATTGGGAAAATTATAGGAGAGCCTATGAATACAGACATCTTCAAAGACCCAGTGTCATTGGCCAAGCAAAGATAAACAAATGGAACTATGGCAAAATCAAGCATCTGCACCTCAAAGGAACCAGTGACCAGACTAGAGAGACACCCCACAGATGGGGAGAGAATATTTGCCCATATGTCAAAGAGTTAGTATCCAAGATACATAAAGCACATACAAAACTTAATAAGGAGGGAAAAAAAAAGCAATGCCATCAAAAAATGGGGAGAAGAGATAAATATGTCCTTAAAGAAGACGTACAGGGGCCAGTGCCATAGTACAACAGGGAGGGCACTTGCTTGCACACTGCTGACCCAGGTTCAATCCCTGGCACCCCAGGTGGTTCACTGAGCACCACCAGGAGTGATCTCTGAGCACAGGGCCAGGAGGAAGCCCTGAGCACTGCCCAGTGTGGCCCCCAAACAAAAAAAATGACATGCAGATAGCCAATCGCACGTGAGAAAATGCTCTCCACCACTTATCAGGGAAATGTGAATCACAAGAATGAGCTGTTGCTTCACACCAGGGAAGGTGGCACACACAAAACAAACTCCAACCAACGCTGATAGGGACCCAGGGGAAGGATTCTCATTCACCGGGGTGAGAATACCAGCTGCTTAAGCTGCTTTGGGAAATGAAAAATACTCAGAAAACAAAGAATTAAGCCTCTCTAGGCAGCAATTGTCATCTACGCCCAGGTTTTTTGAAAAGTTGTTTTGAAAAGACATCTGCACCCCTGTGACCACTGCAGCGCTATTCACAACTGCCAAACTCTGAAAACAACCCAAGTGTCCAGGAACAGATGACGGAGAAACTACAGTATATAGATTTCACTCTGCAGCTCGACCCCAGCCTCACCAGAGGTTGGTAGGGTCTCTGTGGAAGTGCACTCCAATAAACTTAACATGGACACATGTTACCATGTTACCTGGGACAAGAAGAGATGTGGTCATGCAGTTTACTGCTATGTGGACAGACCTGGAGTCTCGTGCTGAGTGAAGTCAGAGGGAGAGATCTCTCTCAGAGATCTCAGAGGGGGTAGAAAGACACTTAGCAGGGGAATAATAAGTACCCCAAGGCAACAGAGCCAGAGCTGATCTTCAGTAGGAAACATCACTGCAGGGGGACAGGAGGGAGACCTGGACTTGGTGGACCAAAGTGGACGCTGGTAGAGGGATTAGAGCTGGAACATTCCATGCATGAAACCCTGGTATTATTGGTATTGTAAATCATGATGCCTAAAATATATATTTTTTCTTTTTGGGTCACGCCCAGTGATGCTCAGGAATTACTCCTGGCTCTGTACTCAGGAGTCACTCCTGGAGATGCTTGGGGGGACCATATGGGATGCCGGGGATCGAACCCGGGTCGGCCTCATGCAAGGCAAACATCCTCCCCGCTGTACGATCAATCTGGCCTAATGCCTAAGATAATTTTTAAAAATCACACTGCTTCAGTAAAATTTAATGTATATTCCTGAATTCAAAACTACACAGTAGAGAACTGGGTATGGGACTCAGGCGGTAGGGCAGAGGCCTGTCCTGTGTAGAGCCCTGGGCATGCTCCCTGGCACCTCATGGTCCCCCAGACCCCCTGCACCCTCAGCCCGAGACCAGGAAGGCCCCCATGTCCAAAGGCCACAATGCCACCCTAGCCTTAGTCAGCTGTCACTGTTGTGCCATCTGAAGTCTACCCCTGTGGCTGTTGGTGGCTGACGGGTGGGCAGGGGTGGGGCTGTGCAGAGGGGTGAGGGGCAGGGGGCATTTCCTGATGAGGCAGTGAGCCAGCTTGGGGGAGTTCTTCTCCGCAGCATGCAACGGGGGGTGAGTCGCATCTCACCCACCACTAGAACGTCTTCCAAACGCAAGTCAGGTCAGCCTCCTCTAAGCCCATTACCCCGCCTTGGTGTCACGCTTGAAGTCTTTTTTTTTGGGGGGGTCACACCCAGCAATGCACAGGGATTACTCCTGGCTCTGCACTCAGGAATTATCCCTGGTGGTGCTCGGGGGACCCTATGGGAATGCTGGGAATCGAACCCGGGTCAGCTGCATGCAAGGCAAATGCCCTACCTGCTGTGCTATCACTCCAGCCCCCGTGCTTGAAATCTTTGCTGGTGCTTCCACATGGCCACAGCCCTGGACCAGCCCCACTGTACCTCAGAGATGCATCTGCGACTCTTCCCTGGGGTAGGAGGGACAAGCCTGGGGCCAGGCATCCCTTGGCCCTCGGGTCCTAGTTCTTCCCCCCACGTCTGCAGTGACGTTCCCCAGTCGGGGGCCCCTCCCCGTCACCCAGGGCGCTGGATCCTTTGATTCCAGCCCTGCTTTGTGTCCAGGTTTCACCTTCTCCCAGGAATCCTGAATGTTCCATATGGCATTTAGGATGTAATTCCACGGAGGTCGGAAAGTCCAGTGGGTAAGGCACTTGCTTTGCACACGCCTGATTGGCCCAGGTGTGGTCCCCAGCAACCTAGTTGGTCCCGTGAGCCCTGTCAGGAGTGATTCCTGATTGCAGAGTCAGGAGTAAACCCCGAGAGAAACTGGGTATGGCCCCTAAACCAAACTCTTTGATTCCAGGCATCCCATTTGATTCCCTGAGCCCCACCATAGAGGGTCCCCCAAGCCAGAAGGAAGCCCAGAACACTTTCGGGTGTGGGCCCCAAATGACAAATACAGAGAACGTGAGTCCAGCCTGTTTCCCACTGACCTTGGGCAGGTCCATCAAAGGAAGCAGAACTGCAGAGACTCAGGGAATCACCCGGGGTTTGGGGAGGGCCATGCCCACAGTGCTCGGGGGGGGCACTGTACCCAGTGGGGGGGTCCTCGAGTAGCCATATGGTACTGGGGGTCTCTCACAAACAAGGCATGTGATCTACCACTGGTGTCGCGCCCCTGGCCCCTGCCACGTCTCTTAAATGATAAAGCTTGAAAGTTGAAAGGATGGTTCTTTTAGGGAGAGGGCTTTGGGGTCCACACCCGGGCATGCTCAGGCTTACTCCTGGCTCTGTGCCCAGGGACCACTCCTGGATGGGGTGCTGAGATCAAACCCAGGTCAGTCACATATGTGGCAAGTGCCCTGATCCTCCCACCCCACAGTCCCCACCCACCATGCTATTGTTCCAGCCCCGAAATGACTCTGCAGGGATGTCAGGGTACCAGGCACAAAACAGCATGGAGTTAGGGGACGGGAGATGGCCACTGGTTGGACGGGTGTGAAGCCCTGAATTCAATGCCTGACACAGAATGAATCTGTCCATCTCTGCCCGGGCTCCCGGGGCGGGACAGAGATGTTGGAGGCCCCTCATCCTGCCTGGGTCCAGCTTGTCAGGGCTGAGACACACCAGGCACCATGCTGGGAAGAGGCTGGCACCGTGCCAGGCCTTGGGGTGAGGGGACTTAGGCCACTCAAGGGCGTCGGACTGTTCGCGCCAGCTGGATCACTGACAGGATCAGAAAGGCTCTGCAGGTTCGTGGGGGTCCACAGCCAGGCCCTAGGCAGCCACAGCCTGACTCAGGCGGTAGACCCTGGGGACCAGGGTGGCCTCCTCCGCCCACGGTGGCGGCTGGACCTCACGGGGTCCTTCTGCCCAGCACACCGCATCCCTGGCACTCCGAACCCTAGTGGGCCGCCTTCTGCATGTCACACACCTCCCCCCACAGCCTGGCAGAAGTGAGGCGCTGGGTCCTTGCTCCGGGGCACCCTGGTGAAGGGGATGTCCCGGTTGAGTTGAGCTTCCTGCAGGCACACAGACTCTATGGGCAATGCAGCTCTTGGCTGTCTGCGTCCTTGTGGCTCCCGGAATCGCCCTTTTAAAACTTTGCTTTGCATCCCCACGTTGGTTGCTTTGGGGCCTGGAGACGAAGCTCTGGGCCTTCTCCCCGCTCTGAGCTGCACGTTTTGGTTTGAAGAGACAGGGAGTCGCCTTTTTCTCAAGCAAGGCTATGGCGGGGTCACTGTCCTGTGTCTCGGGGAAGGAGGGACGCGTCAGGTGCAGGTGAGGAAAGTGCGTCATCGACACAGGAGCAGTGTCGGGGCCCCAGACACCCGCCGCAGCAGTCGCAGCAAGATCACAGAGAGAGTGATGATAGCGAAGGCTTTGAAACGGGGCTGGGATCCCCCCAACGCAGCCCAGAGGCAGGAAGTGGGAAAGAGCTTCATAGAAGGTGCCGGATGCAAGGCGCCCTGACGCGGGCTGTGTGTCCCCGACATCACGCAGAGAGAACTGCCGAGGAAGGCAGGTCTGCGCTCACTCTCGGAACACGGCACCGCGTCACTCAGCCCGCAGGTGGCCAGCCAGGGATCACAGCTGGGCACATGCCTGGGGTGGGCAGGACCCGAGTTTGAACCCGGTACTGCATGGCACCCCCCGGCCCGATGGAGGCGACTCTGGTGGGCCCCCCAAGCACGGCTGCTCTGCTGACTGTGTAATCACCCGGTGGCTGGGAAACCCACGGCTCTCCCTTGCCGTCTGCATTCGGTGGTCTCACTAAGCCCCTCGTTCTAGTCTCACACTGACCCTCATTCCCGTCTCCTCCTGTCTCTCCCGCTCATCTCTCCTCTCTTCCACTCTCTGCCCTGGTCTCTCTCTAGTCTCTCTCCATCCCCCCCCCATTGCATTGGGGGTAGCAGAATCAACATATCAAAGCCCTTCCTGATCACCAATCAGGCTCAAGAGCAGAAATACCAAGGGGGTGGGGGGTGGGGGTTCTCCTCTCCTTAGTCCAATATCTTAATTAACATCTTATTTCTACTTCCTAATATTAGTTATTTTGTATGGACACAGTAAGATATACATTAAGCCTATAGGGTGCCTCTCCTGGGAACATCTCGCTATAGATCTCAGGCTACAGTGCTCTCAGGCCAGATTAATCTTTCCTAACCCTAGCACGGTCCTAATTCAGTTGTTACTTTTTTAGATCATGACAGAATTTGTCCATGACTCTGCTCTTAACTTATGGTTAAGTATTGTGGCGCTTTGGCCTGGCCCATTTCGATGCCAGGGTAGCTCACAGCTTGCCCTGGGTCCATCCAGTCCCTCATCGGGACCCTGCTTTTGGGGTGCTACGAAGTAAGGGCAACTGAGGCTTAAGTCGAGAGAACATATACCCAGGAGTGAACATCATTCGGAATCACCTCCCAAGTTACAAAAGCATCGCATTCACTGTCTTCCTGTGTCTATACAAAAAGGACCTTACTCTGAGTTAACCCTGCACAAGGCTTAAGGAGAAGAGAAAAGCAATATTTACAAGTTCATAGAGTCTGATAAGGAGATAAAGGTGATAGACCGGTTGGGGAAGCAGAGCACAAAGAAAGAGGTTACAAGTAATTACAGAGGAATGGGAGCACTGTGATGGGAGTAACCCCACAAACCTAAGCTCCCTGTGCAAGGCAGAAAGGAAAAACCAGAGTTATCCTACAACTGACCATCACCGGAAGCCCCGCGGAGAAGCACACTGTCTCTGAACCTCCCCAGGGAAGGGAAGTAGGGTTTGGGGGGAGGGAATGGGACCCACACCAGGCCGGGTGGGGGCAGAGCCGAGACACTTGGGCCCCTTGGAAGGATGCGGGTAGAACTGGGGGAGGTGAAGGAGGGCAGCCCCCAGCAACTCCATCGGGACCCAACAACTCCAGGAGCTCAGAGTGATGCCAGGGGCGGGGGGGGGTGGTGCTGGGGGTGGAATCCCCATAGGACATGCCCCTCACTTCCAGCAGGGGCTCGTGCACTAGCCTTGGGGTCCCCTTAGCAGGAAGCGGCCACCAGGATGCTCTAGGTCTCCCGTGAATTTGAAAATGGGTTGCTGGGCCCAGGGAGGGATAAACCCTCACAAAGGAGGTTCTTCCAAGACACGCTGCCCGAACAGAACCTGTAAGGCCAGGAACCCGTGGGACAGGCAGACGGGAGCTGGCCTGTGGGGGAGACTTTGGCCAACCCCCAAGAAGGCGGCGCTGACCTCCCGAGAGAAGATCGACTTTGATCCGTGGACACTGCAAAAAATACACAGAAATGTGTTTGTGCTGCAGGACCGAGAGGGTGCGGTGGGCTGGATGCCCAGGCTTTGCAGGGGGGTCCTGACCCCCCCGGAAACTCCCCACTGGATATGAACCAACAAACTAAAAGGTCCAGGCTGCAAGCCAGCACTGCCTACCCCGTCCCAAGCACCCCTCCACTTCTGCCCACCCCATCACCTCCTTTCACCTCCTTTTCTGTTGGCCAAAGAAGTCGATTTGAAAAAAACACTGGTTCCCCCTCATCACGGATGCTCAGTGTTTGACTGGATTCCCATTAAATCCAGCTCGGGGACGAAACTCCTCTGAGTGCTGGAGTTTATGAAACCTTGGCGCTCATCCTTCATGTTTAGAGCCGCTCCCGACATAAATCCCTGCATGAAAGTGAGGGCATCTATAAAGACGCTGTTTGGTGTCATCGAGAGTGATAAAAAACATTTCACGGTGGAGTCTGGAAGCGTGGGGGGGAGGGGAAAAGTCCTTTTATCTGCCCACTTCCTTTTTAGGAAAGCTTTCAGCTGTAAGATGAGTTTAAAGTTCTTTGTTTCCGAAGGCATCTGGCAACCAAAGGGCGACTTCTCTGTGTCCAGCAGGCTCCCGGGACGAGGGTCAAGATCAAAGTCAATGGCGGAGGACTCACTTGGATTTCAAGTTGGGTTGTTGAGGGAAAAGGGAAAAAAAAATCAAATTCTGTTGCCTGGGGTGGGGATGGGGGACGGGGCGCAAAACACAGCCGTCTTGAGGCTCAGCCCTGGAGAAGCGGGTACACCCCAGCCTGGGAAACTCAAGGACTGGCCTGAGATTTATTTATTTATTTTTTGCTTTTTTGGGTCACACCCGGTGTTGCACAGGGGTTCCTTGTGGCTCTGCACTCAGGAGTTACTCCTGGCGGTGCTCAGGGGACCATATGGGATGCTGGGAATCGAACCCGGGTTGGC
>JAOXYA010043244.1:2500-12500 GCA_028565675.1 Sorex palustris | reverse complement strand
CTCTCTCTCTCTCTCTCTCTCTCTCTCGCACACACACACACACACACACACACACACACACACACACACACACACACCCCTTCCTGTCATCTCTGATGACCAAGCCCTGGGAAGACTGTCACTTTCTTTTATCACTTTATAAAGCATGGTGTCTGCATTCCTGCAGTGCCCTGCGTGGTCACCAAACCCATGTCAGCTGTTGTCCGTTGATGCTCAGGAGAGGCTCTCGGCAGTTCTGCCTCTTCTTGTGAACGATCCTTGAGTGAACCCTGGGGCGGAGGGCTCCCCCCATGGCATCAGCTAAACAAATACCCCGCAGTTTCAGAGAAGAAATCGGGAGGCTGTAGAAATGCGGAAGTACAGAGTGGGAGAGAGCCCAGGGACCAGGGCTGCGTGCGCGGGACAAGACCTTGGTTGACCCCTGGCCTCCCATTCCACCCCACTCCTTGTCTAGTGCCACGGGGGGTGTCCTGCTGGCCTCCAGCCTCTCTGGGCCTGAGCAAGGCATGCTGGGCCCATGCCTTGGGGTGTCTGACCGAGTGGCCAAGTGCCATGGACCCTGGCAGTGCTTGGGAGCCCAAATAAAAAGTCCAACAAAATAGAGAAACAGCTTTGAATGTCACCAAGGACTTTCATGGGTCAGGCACATGGAGTCACAGGCAAGCAAAGTCCAGTCGATTAGAAATTCATACCTGAAAGTCTGAATTTTCGGGACAGGAGCACGAGTAACCTTTAGTAAGTGAGGCTCAGGGGAAAGGAGAGATTTTACACACTGTGGGTGGGGATTCAGACTTTGGGCAGTATGTTCTTTCCTTAGCATGCGCTCTCTCTGTCTCTGTCTCCCTCTCTGTCTCTCTCTTTCCTCGCTCTTGTTCTTTGTCTTATTTTTGCTGTGTTTGTTCTGGACCGCATAGATAGTGCTCAGGGCTTATTCCCAAAGGCACCCTGTGGGCCAGGCAGTGCTGTGGAGAGAACCAGGTCCCCTGCGTGCAAACCATGCCCCTCCTCACCTCTTCCCTCTCCAGTCGACCCTCCCCGACGAGTACCTGACCCTCCAGACCCTCTCCCGAGCCCTCCTGACCCTCTCCCGACCTCTCCTGACCCTCTCCCGACCCCTCCAGACCCTCTCCCGACCCCTCCAGACCCTCTCTCGACCCCTCCAGACCTCTCCAGATCCAAATTCATTTTTTCTGTCCTTTGGAGACATGCCCCAGCAGTGCCTGAGGGTTACTCCTGGCTCTGTACTCAGGAATCAGTCCTGGTGGGCCCGGGGCCAGGTGGGCTGCCAGATACAAAGCAAGCACTGCCGTACTGAGATGCTGCACGTCTCCAAACCAAAACAATTTACCCGAGTCCCCTGCTCCTGTCCCCGCCCCAGCCCCAGCCCTTCAGGGGCAGGTGCCATATGGGCAGCCTAGTGACCGCTGTGATGATTTCTCTGTGATCTGTGAATGTCACCCCAGCTGCGGGGGCCAAGAGCTGGGGCCCAGTCCTCTGTCCACCCAGGCCTCGCCAGCCCTTCCTCTGCTTCCGTGGACGGATAAGCTTTCCTCAGCCAGCCAGGACCGTGTCCTGACACATGGTCCTGGCCCTGGGCCTGCCCTCCCCCTCCCACTGTCCCATCCTCAGCTGTGTTCCTGACCACACAGGGACCGCTTGGATTCACGTGTGCAGAGGCTCTTAGCTGCCTCACCCTGCGGTGTGGGCTGAGGACTCACTCTGCTGTCGTGGGGATGGGCTGAGATCGGTTCACTGTGCGAATAGCTCCCGACTGCTTGAATCCATTCCCAGCAGGTTTAGTCTTCTCAGTGAAGAGTTTCCATACGAGTGTCTCACACATGCCTTAGCTATTTTTGAGTTGGAAAAACGAGGAGGATGTTTCTCAGACCTCTAGTTCCAGACAGCTTTGCAGCCCTGGGCTCAGGAAATCAGATTTGTCTGTTTGTCTGCTTCGTTTGATTTTTAGCCACGCTCTCGGGTGCTCAGGGCTGAGTCCTGGCTCTTCCGTCAGGAAACTCTCCCAGAAGTGCTCAGGGGACCATATTGGGTGCCGTAGGTTGAACCCGGATGGGCTGTGTGCAAGGGAAGCGCCCTACCTGCTGTGCTGTCCTCCTGGCCCTGGAAATCAGGCTTGGAAAGGAGGGAGTTGAACGCCCGGCATCGTTACAGAGGGGCGGGGGAGTGAGTGGAGTAAGAGCCAGAGAGGCGCCGTGGGCGCTGCCGGGTCCCAGGCCAAGGGCTGGGCAGACACTGGCAGAGCTCAAGCTCGTGTCCACTGCTCAGCTGGGACCTGACTCCCACACGCCCTGGGGGGCCCAGAGTCCTCACAGCTGCTGCCCAGGCTAGAATCCGGCCCGTGTCCCCACTCACACCAAGCGGCTGAGCAGAGGGGGCGCGTTTGCTGAGCGCCCTGGCGTGGCGGTGCCTGGCGCAGGCTGTGCCCGTCCTGCATGCCCCTGCTGACCCTTGCTCTGCTTCAGGAGGCGCTGGCCCGGCCGCGGCCCTGGTGGAGGGTCCCGCTGCTCATGTGGGAGCCCGTGCTCTTCGGCACCTGGGACGGCGTCTTCACCTCCTGCATGATCAACATTTTCGGGGTCGTCCTCTTCCTGAGGACTGGCTGGCTGGTGGTGAGTGATGGGGGGTCCCTGTTGTCTCTGAAGGGTGGGGGTGTCCGGGATGGGGGGGCTGTGTCACCGAGGCCCCTGCCCGCTCGCCCTCGGCCAGAGGCTGCGGAACCCGAGCTCAGGGGCCGGGGGCGAGGTGGAGGCCAGTTTATACAGCGTGGGGCCACTCCCGCTTGCCCCAGGCCTCACCTGTGTCCTGGCCCTGCCCGAGGCCGAGTGTGGACCCTGCTCAAAGGGCATCCCGCAGGCCAGCTTACCCTCTGCTGAGGAGGAGTGGGCACTTCCCCTCAGCCGTGTTGGGAGCTGCCCTGGGACCTGCCAGCCGGCGTGCTCAGAGCGTCGGACCCCCGGGACGGGTGAGGCAGAAGGCTGCTCGAGGGGGGCCGGGTCCACATCCTCAGCCAGGGAGAGATCGGACACTGGCCCCCCACGGGGAGCTATGGAAGGGGGGTGAGGCAGAGCATAGACGGCAGGCAGGGCACCCAGATTTGTCCCTAGCATCCCGTATGGTCCCCTAAGCCTGAGCACTTCCAGGTGTGCAGAGAGAGAGACAGAGAGAGACAGAGACACAGAGACAGAAAGGGAGAGAGAGGGAGAGAACGAAGAGAGAGTGGAGTGGAGAGGGAAGAGAGAGACAGAGACAGAGACAAAGAGAGAGACACACACAGAGTCATAGAGAGAGAGACACACACAGAGAGAGGAAGGGAGGGAGGGAGGTCCCTGGCGTATGGGTACACCTTCAGGTTTTTCAGAGCAGATCGGCTCCGGTTTCTACTCCCAGAGAGCAGACTGGCTCGTTTGCCTGTGGCAGCAAACACATCCCTAAGTGCAGGACAAGAGAGACTCATTTGAGAACCGATGCTGCCATATCTTGAACCCCAAAACTGGGAATTCAAGTAGATTTGGGGCACAAAAGGGCCTTCCGGGTGGTGTTGAGGAGAACTGGGGACCCCACCCTCCTCTTCTCAGCTGCCCGGGGTGCTCCGTGGGCCAGCGGTGCTAGGGCTGGAAGCAGGGCCAGCTCCGTGGAGGCGGCACCTTAATCCCGGACACTACAGTCCAGAGACAGAATTCCTTCCTTGGGAAAACAGAGTCTTTGTGCTCAAGGCTGCAACTGATTGGACGAGGCCCACCCCCATTCTAGAACCCTCTAGAATCAATTACCTAATTGTTAAAAAAAAGTCTATTGATTATAAATGTTAATCACATCCAAAAGTAAACCATTTATTGCAGCATTTAGAATAATGTTTGAGTAAACAATCAGACAGCTCCTAGACTTGCCGAGAAATGAAATGAGCCATCCCATGGGTAGGCCTGGGGGAGCACTGTGAGGGGTGCCTTCAGGAGCCTCCTCATGCACTGGGTGAGCCCAAACCCTCCTGAGCCAGTGCTCTGCCCATTGTTCTCAGGCGCCACACAGCAGTCCAGGACTTTCTTGCTGTGTCCCAGGGCATTTGGGGTAAATATAACTACGTTTTATAACCAGAAGATGCTTCTGATTATTCTTCCTGAGAACATTTGGAAATGAAAGTTTACTGAATTTTCCTATTTTTAAAAGATTAAAATTTTTAGAAGTTTGTGGAAATTTGCACCTAGCTTGGAGGTTCAAAAATAATTAAATCATTAATGACTTTATGATAAGGGCAAAAAAAATCCACAAATACTCAACTATCTTTGTATCTTTTAGGTTTTTAGAAAAATATTCAAATTTCATGTGTTTATATAAATTTTAGTTTAATGTCAAAGAACAAAAAATAGACTATTTTGATCTTAATGGCAATAGTAAGAACAGAAAATATAAGTTTTGTTTTGTTTTTTTTTGGGGAGTTCTATGCCTTGTGGTGTTCAGGGAGTTGAGTATGTGGTTCCCGGGGCTCAACTCCAGTCAGCCCTGTGTCAGGCAAGGGCCTTAACTGCTGTGCTGTGTCTCTAGCCCAAGAGTAGAAAATACAGTGAACACATTCTTAAAAAAATAACACAAAGTCCTGAAGGCCAGGAAGAAGCTCACAGCTGGAATATGTGCTTTGCTTTGTGTTCAGGAGACTTGAGCTCCGTCCCTGGTATCACACAGTCCTGAGCACCACCGGGAGTGGTCATGAGCACCGTGCTGGGAGTAGCCCCTGAGCACTGCTGGATGTCCCCCCCCCCCAAATAGAACCAACAAAAGCCCCATGACAGAACTCGCTCGGATGCCTGCCAGGCAAACAGAGACCAGTGGCAGGCGGCCCAGAGCATGTGCTCGGCCCTGAGTTTGATTTCTGTCACTATACAAAACAATCCTGAAATTCAAAATCGGGGGCCTGAGAAGCGCAGTGGCAGGACTTCTGCCTTGAAAGACGGGCTACTGACACGACCCCCGGGCTGTGCGCGGTCTGGCTGCAGCCACCACGGGAAAAGTGTGCAGCCCTTTGAGCACCCACGAGACCTCAACAACTAAAAGGGAGGGGAGGGACACACGCTCACACACACACACACACACACGCACGCACACACACACGCACACATGTGCACATGCACACACATGCACACACCCGCGCATACACACTCACACACATGTGCATATGCACACACGTGAACACACACGCATACACATGTCCACACATGCACACACGCGCACACAAGCACACATACATGCATACACGTGCACACATGCACACACACACAAGCACACATAGATTCTCGTCAGATGTGACTTGTCTGGTGAGCACGCTAGTGGACGAACAGCCCGGCACAGCCTCCCCTCTGCCCAGGAGCCTGGCTGGAGCGGGGCCAGGACCCTGGAGGCTGAGTTGCCCGCCCCACAGCGGTGCACAGGCTCCAGCTCTCCACGCGGAGAGTGCTTTCTGCTTCTGAGTTTGCTGATAGTCCCTCTCCTAATGGGCATGAGGCCGACCCACCGCCCCAGCCTTCTGCCCGCCTCTGACCCTCACCTGCACTCGCAGCTCCTTGCTGGCAGCCTTTTCCCGAGTGCACCTGCAGGTAGACTCACCTAGGACCCGCAGATACGCTAACCTAGGCGCTCCTCTGGCCACCTAGGGGGAGGCCCAGGAGGTGAATGTTTATACGGTGCATCTGGTAAGAAAGGCCGATCACTTAGACGCCACTATGGTAGTCAAGGGCTTTCTACTGCGTGTCATCCCTCTAAAACCATTTCCAACAATACGGAAGGCCAGTGTCATTATCCCCGACTTACACGTCAGCCGGAGCACACGGAGGCGGCACGACTGCAGCCACAGCCGAGGTGCTCTGGCCTTGGTCCTCCTCGGCATTCAGTCGGGTACCCATCTTTCCCCCTGTGGGCACATGTGTCCTCTCCTGGACTCACATGCCCCCTCTTCTGTCCCCAGGGTCAGAGACCCTGGCCCTTTGCTTAAGTTTCTGCAGCCTGCAGTGACTCCCGCTGGGCTTACTGGCAAAGAGAGGAAAGGTTGTGGGGCGGTGGAGAGGCAAGAGATTTGGGAGGGGGTGGTGCTCATGAGATTTTGGGGGTGTGAGTGGATTGGGGCCAAACCCAGCCATGCTCTAAGAGCTACTCTCTTTCTTGTGCTCAAGGGTCACTCCTGGTAGTTCTTGAGGGACCATGTGATGCGGAGATGGAGCCAGGGCTGCCCCATGCAGAGCGTGTGCCCGGCCCTTGTGGCCCTCACCCTGCCTGCCCTGGGGCTGCTGCCCCCTCCAGCTCCCGCCACAGCCCTGGGGGTGTGGAGTGGCTGAGCGCCCCGGCCCTGAGCCCTAATGTCCCTCTCACCGCCCTGCAGGGAAACACAGGCGTGCTCGTGGGCATGGTCCTGGTGTCCTTCGTCGTCCTGGTGGCCCTCATCACCGTGCTGTCCGGCATCGGGGTGGCTGAGCACTGCGGCGTGGGCAGCGGCGGCGTCTACTCCATGGTCTCGTCCGTGCTGGGTGGCCGCACAGGGGGCACGGTCGGGCTGCTCTACGTGTTCGGGCAGGTGAGTGTGGGGCCGCGGTGGGCTCTCTCCTGCCTTCCTTTCCGTTGTGCTTTGTTGTGGGTCTTTTTCTCTTTTTTGGCCTTGGGGCACATCCAGCCATGCTCGGACTTACTCCCTCCTGCTCAGTGCTCAGAGCCCCCTGCTGGTGGGCGCAGAGGCCCACATGTGGTGGCCAGGATGGAACTGGGTCCCCTGCATGCAAGCCAAGTGACTTCCCCTTGGCTATGTTCGCCAGCCTCCAATTACCCAATGACACCCTCTTGGGGGCGGTTTGTTTTATTGGCTCTGGGGCTTGAATTCGGGGCCTCACACCTGCCACACGGTTCTCTACCGCCATGCCACATTCCCGGCCCATTCCTGCCTTTCTGGTTGCCCTTGACCTCTCACCCTCATTCCCTGTATCAGGTGGCCGGGATGGGACAGAGCTGCCCACTTTATGAATGGGCACTCTAGGGGGAGGCCTGGGGGTCAGGAAGGGGAACCTTGACTGAGCCCTCCGTATCTCCAGAGTGGTTGGGATGGGAGGAGCCTGATCCCTGGGTGCTCTTCCCTAGGAGGGGACCTCAGTGCAGAAGCAAAGGACTTTCCTAGAAGCAGGCGCTTCTCTGTGTGCTGGGGCTCCCCGGTGCACGGCAGGCCTGGCTCAGGCAAGGCACAGCCGCTGGTGGGCAAGCACAGTCCGAGAGTGCTCACAGGGGCGGCCTTGTTGAGGGGGGGGTGCAGTATCCTGTGGGGGTAAGGAAGACCCAGGCGCAGGCTTGTTCATCTGGAGCGCAGGGAGAACGACCTGCAGAATGAGAGCAGCGTCGAGAAGCAGTGATTCGTCACCGTTTCATGGAGTGGAAAAGGCTTTTTAGGATGTGGCAAAAGGCAGTGGGTGATTGAAAAAAATACTTTAAAAAATACTTTAAAGAGGAACTGCAGCGAGTCAGGCGGGCAGCGGCTGAGCAGAGGCCGGCGCGAGGTCAGATTGTCACTGTGCTTTGTGGGGGAAAGAGCTTAATCGGTTCGGGCGGTGAGTAATAGGGGGCAGGTGACTCTAGGACCCTGGGGATTGTATATTGATTTTCCACTTCTCTGCTTCTTTGTAGCCAGACAAGCTGCAGCGTGGGCAGACCTTACTCCCCACTTGCCCACAGCTGGGGTGATCAGCAGGGCGGCAGCAGCAGCTCTGCTGAGAGAGGGAGGGCCACTGGGATGCTGAGGCTTCCCCAAGGGGCACTTCTGTGCCGGGCAACGGGGAGCCAGGCCAGGGGCGTGGCACCGTCTGTCTTGGCGCCTCCGTTTGGTCTGTGACTGACTCGGACTGACCCTCGGATTAGGGCGTGATTTCGCCCCTGCACTGTTTGCTAATATTTAGTTGAGAAATTTTGCAGGTATGTACATATACAATATATGCCCATATTCCTGCGGGACATGGGGCTCAGGGGCTTCTATGTCTAGTTTTGGTATCAGGATAATGCTAGCTTCATAGAATGATCTGGGAGGATTTCTCACTTCCATTTTGTGGACGCATTTGCAAAACGTTCCATAGAAATTAGCAGCCAGATCATCTGTTCCTGGACTTTCCTTCACAGTCTTTTTTTTTCTTTTTGGGTCACACCCGGCGATGCTCACGGGTTCCTCCTGGCACTGCACTAAGGAATTACTCCTGGCGGTGCTGGGGGACCATATGGGATGCCAGGGATTGAACCCGGGTCAGCCGTGTGCAAGGCAAACACCCTACATGCTGTGCTCCCACAGTAAGTCTTTTGATGGCTAATTTAATCTCTTTACTTATTTAGGTGTGTTTTAGTTTTCGATTTCTTTTTGAGTCTGTGTTGGTGTGTGTATTTCTAGGCACTTGTTGATTCCATATAGGCTAGCTAATATATTGATGTATTTATAAATTGTGGATGAATTCCCTTATTATCATTTTTGTTTGGTAAGATGGGCATGCCTCCTTTCATTCCTGACTTGAACGACTTGAACCTTCTCACTTTTTCTTGGCTAATACAAATAAAGGCTTCTCTTCAAAAAACGACTGTTTTTGTTGTGTTAATATTTTTCTGGTCTGTTTCACTTAGCTTTTCTCCAGCCTTCGTTCTTTTTTTTTTGCCTTCGACTGGCTCTCCTGACTCTTAAGGTGATCTGGTCACTGGCTCGAGGTCCTTCGCCAGGACTGTGATGGCGTTCCAGATGCCTGTTCCTGGCCCTTACTAGGTCCCGTTAGCTGTGGTGCTTTCATTTCTTCTTAACAGTTGCTGGAGCAGATTATTTGGCCCATCTGAGAGCAGGGTTAGTAATAATTTCTTCATTTGGGAGAGTGAGAGCTTGCAGTTTGGGGCAATGCCCAATGATGCTCAGGGCTTACTCCTGGATCTTATGTCGGAGATTGAGCTCGAATCAGTCCATGCAAGGCAGTAACTTAACCTCTGTGCCCTCTCTTGCCAGTTCAGTAAACTTATTTTGTAAAGGGCAAACTAGTAAATATTAGGGATTTTGCAAGTTTTATGTTTATGTCACAAGCACCAAAACTATGACTGCAGTGTGAAAGTAGCTGTAGAATATGAAGAAATGGGCATAGTGTGTTTCAATAAAACTATTTGCAGATGAGGCCGTAAACAGGATTTGGCCAGCAGGTGGAATTTTGTTAACTTTTGCTCTGCAGGTTTTTTTTTTTTTCATTAAAAAATGGAAACTAGGGGCCTCAGGTCCTGCCTTCTTTCTCTCCCCTCTTTTTCTTTTCTTGTTTTACACTTTGTTTAACACTGTGGTTTACAAAGTGGTTCATAATACAGTTGTCTGGGCACTCACGCTCCAGCACGGAGCCTACCCCCAGAGTGACCTGCCCGCCAGCACGCCCCACTTCCCCAGCCACCCCAAACCTGCCTCCTTGGCAGGCGCAAAATATTTATTTTATGTTGTTTGTTACAACTAATGGAATTATCAAAAAATACTTCAGTAAAATCATTTGTGAAAATGTTTATATCTGCCATTTCTAAGTCCTTGTCCGAGGGTTTGCGAAGCTTCCTTTGAGCCTTCTGTGTCCTTGTTCTTGTCTGCTGAGCTTCGCTGGTTTTTATGCTGCTTTCCCATCTAATTTGGCAGGATACCAGCAGTGTGGACTTCGGAGCTGTCATGACTGTGACGCTTTAGGCATCTGTAGAACTGGGCTAATGGATGTGTTCACACAGCAGTGGCTGTTGGGTGTGGGTGTGGCTGCTGCGGCTTCCAGAAGTAGGGGGTGGGTGGTGGAGGCTGACTGCCCCCATTCGAAGATGGTGCCAGATTTTTCAACCTGGAAACCAGAGTGCCTGGAACTTTTGTCACTGTAGCACTGTCCTCCCATTGTTCATCGATTTGCTCGAGTAGGCACCAGTAACGTCTCCATTGTGAAACTTGTTGTTACTGTTTTTGGCATATTGAATATGCCACGGGGAGCTT
>JAOXYA010043238.1:0-12501 GCA_028565675.1 Sorex palustris | reverse complement strand
GGAGAATCGAACTCAGGTCGGCCACGTTGGCCGCTTGTAAGGCGAAAGCCCTACCACTGTGCTATCGCTCCAGCCCTCCGCGCCCGATCTCGTCTGATCTCGGAAAAAGAAAAAAAAAAGTAAAAAAATATTTTTTAAAAAAATAACAAAAAAAGTCAAAAGAGAAAATTCATGCATTTAACATATTCGTAGTTTTAATTTTTTTTGTTTCTCATTTAAAAATCACCTTTATGAAAATAAATAAGGAAGTCACAAGCTGGAATAAAAACATAGATATCAGAGGAATGATTTTCAGAATAAGTAAAGACTCCTTCTAGGCTGATCATAAGAACTGGGTCCCGAGTGATAGAGCAGGTCGGGTACTTGCCTTGCATGCAGCCCACCTGGGTTCCATCTCTGACATTCCATATGGCCCCCTATTCACCACAGGCGTGATCCCTGAGCACTGCCGAATGTGACTCCAAACAAAAAACAAAACAAAAAACAACAAAGAGGAATATATAGCCAATCCAACCAAAAAATAAATGGGCAAAAGGTTTAAATAACTACTTCACTTAAAAAGATCTGCAATGGCTAGAATCGTAACTCAGTGGTAAAATCCATCCTCGTTAGGCAGGTGGCGTCAGTTACCTCCCTAGCATCACAGAAAAAGAAGCAAACGTGGGAGACACACCAACAGGAGGCCAGGGAGTGACTCAACAGTGAACTCTGCCTTGTAGGTTAAGTACGCAGGGTCACACACACACACACACACACACACACACACACGCACGCACGCACACACACACACACACATGCACACACACACACACAACCCACACACAGGCACATTCTCTTACACCTCAATATATACACATGAATACATACGCAAACAGTTGATAACCTTGTTATAAGTTCACGGTCACGGTCATGGTCCTCCCGTTGTTCATCGATTTGCTTGAGCGGGCCCAGTAACGTCTCTATCATGAGACTTGTTACTGTGTTTGGCATATCGGATACGTCACAGGTAGCTTGCCAGGCTCTGCCGTGCGGGTGAGACACTCTCGGTAGCTTGCCGGGCTCTCCAACACAGTATTATTAGTCATTAGGGGTATTCAAATTAAAACCACAGAAAGCTACCCTCATATGCCACGAGAGCAAGAGCTAGCAAGGATACCATGCAACTGAAGTTCTCCCCATTCCTAGTGGGAGTTGCAGTGAAACAACCATCCTACCTGCATCTCCTCTACATGTGCTTACAATCCTCCATCCTCACGCCCATGCCTGTGGCTGTGCCATCGTCCGTAACCTCTGGGTACCAGTGTGGGAAGAGCCTTCTCCTGGGCTGATCAGTAGCTGTCTTGATTGCTTAGAGTCAAACTGAATCAAAATCATCGTCCTGAGATTATTTTTAGCTTCCTCGCCTTTTGACAGTAGGCACCTCAGTGCCAGATGGCTCCTGCTCCTGCTTTACTCCGGAGGGTCTTCTAATGAGACACTGCAATGGCCTCGGATGGGATCACAAACACAGAGTGGTGAAATGAGGAGAGAAACCCAGACTCTAGCTTCACAAAGGTCCTTCTAGTGAATCCTCACTGAGCTCAGTTATGCGAAGTTAGTTTCAAAAAGTAAAATGAAGAAAAAGGTTGCCTTCTGCTGACTCACTTAGACATAGCCATAAGAGTTCCGTGGTTATTTATGTGAAAATAGTGTTTTATAGGATTGCATTTACTCCATCATCTTATTAAGACACCACAGGATTTAATGTCATCAGAAGGCTGGGTATCTACTTGTCCACAATCGCAGTCATTAGAAAGAACCAAACGTCTGAAGGTCAATAGGCAGGTGCCATCAGGATTATTAGATAGAGAATATAAATGGGGAGAAAGAGCCAAAAGGGACAGTAGATGGAAATATAACAACGGGGATGAAGATTAAACTGTGGCCATGACCTTTTCAATTTTCTAGTGCCATTTTCTACAATTCTATGCTATTAAAATGTCATCTTATTAGTGAGCAGGAGCGTGTCTCCACAGATTCCAAATCTCTTCCCACTCTAGTCTTTCAAAGGTTCTTTTGGAGGTGAATCCAGACACTCTGGGTCTCTGGAGGATGCCTTCTCTGAAGCAGAGCTCACCACCATTCCTGAGTCCCAGGACCCCTCCTTTCTGATAACCGCCCCTGGAAGACCACTAGCTTCCACTCCAGCTCACAGCTTCCCTTAGAGCCCACAGACCACTGTCCCGTATTCCCCAAATTACTATCAAAACTACAGTCTACTGAGATTGAGGTCACCTTTATATTTGCTTTTTTTTCCCCTTTTGACTTAGCGCCTCGTTTGAAATATGTTTCTCAATAATCCTGTGATCTTGGTGCGTGATTCAAGACATGAGGACCACTCCCTTTGGTTAAGCCTTTGTTCCCAGCCTCCTGCTCTTCATACATGAATATCCCATATCTGGTGGATACTTTGCTCCCTTATTATCTCTTCCTTTAGGTCTGTGATTACTGTCATCTTTCCACGACTTCACCTATTAGGATTCACATATTCATTTATACTTTCCTGTCTTCATCCTGTTTGTGATTTACACACCTTGTGGCATTGTTCCAAAGTGTGTCCTTTTCCCAAGTGACTTGGTGGCTGGAAAGATCAGGGTGCTACACCCTTCAAAGATCTGAACCCCCTTGATCAGAGGGGATCATGTATTAGCTTTATTCTAAAGAGGGGTTTAAGATGCCAAAATAGTCAAGTAGACTATTTATACTCTGGAAAAGACTCCTGACTTTCAACTCAGATCTCACTAGCTGTATCACCTGGAGTACAAGATCGCAAACCCAAGTGAAGAAGAAATATCATACATTTAAGAACTATTATTCTGGGACTGGAGTGATAGCACAGAGGGTAGAGCGTTTGCCTTGTACGTGGCCAACCCAGGTTCAATTCCCAGCATCCCATCTGGTCCCCTGAGCATCGCCAGGAGTAATTTTTGAGTGCAGAGCCAGGAGTAACCCCTGTGCATAGCCAGATGTGACCCAAAAAGGAAAAAAACAACAACAACAACAATAAAAACTATTATTCAGAAAAGCCCTGCCAGGGGTAATTCCTGAGTGCAGAGCCAGGAGTAAATCCTTAAGCATCACTGGGTATGACCCTCCCCCAAAAAGCAAATAATAACAACCCTTTGGGTTACAGAACTCAGACCAATGGAGTAGAATGATGTACGCAGGAAGCTGTCACCAACAGTGTTGTAAATCACAATACCTCAATAAATATCCCTTTTAAAAAAGAAAGGGGATGCACGCAGCCAATATGGCTGACCCGAGTTCGATTCCTCCGCCCCTCTTGGAGAGCCTGGCAAGCTACTGAAAGTATCTCGCCCTCATGGCAGTGCCTGGCAGCTCCCCGTGATGTATTCGATATGCCAAACACAGTAACAACAAAGTCTCCAATGGAGATGTTACTGGGCCTGCTCAAGCAAATCCATGAACAATGGGAGGACAGTAACAGCGACAGTGATAAAAGTCAAAGAAACAAGATCAAAACAAGAACTTAAAAAGATTCACAGCACATCTATCAGATAGGACTCTATGAGCCAGAGAAAACTGGTAGGACATAATTTGGGGGAGGCAGGGCAGGAGGATGGGGGGTCCTCAATGAGATAAACATCTCACCAAGA
Organism: Sorex palustris; assembly: GCA_028565675.1. NCBI lineage: Eukaryota > Metazoa > Chordata > Mammalia > Eulipotyphla > Soricidae > Sorex > Sorex palustris. The sequence goes on along the minus strand of JAOXYA010043238.1, from coordinate 8,845 downwards.
ATATTCTATCCAGCTAGGTTATCATTCAGAGTTTTTAGTCTGCTGGGTTACCCCTAGCAGTACTCCTGGCAGGAGTGGGTCTATTCAGAGTCCGGATCAGCAATGCAAGCACTCCTGCCCCTTGAAGGACTTCACAGTTTCAGGACAGACAACAGCCTTGAAGCCAGTTTGTAGGCAGCATTCAGTGAGGGGCTGGAGAGCTAGTCCAGCAACAGGGGGTCTGCTCTGCACACAGCTGAGCCCAGCTGAGCCCCAGAGCACTGCCAGGAGTGACTCCTGAGTCCAGAGCCAAGAGCAGCCCCTGAGCAATGGGAGGAAGGAGGAGAAGGATTTGATTTTCGGTGAAATTTCAACAGTTTAGTTTGATTCATCTATATGCATGTAGACATCACCACCTCTACAATAAAAAACAATCTCTGTGGGGCATAAAGAAAGTAAGAGAAAAACAAGTAGTCTAAGTCTAGATATTTTTTCTATTTTACACAACTTAGCTTATGTGGAGGGTGAAATGATGTACTCATGAAAATTATAACTGACAGTATTGTAAGTCCTATATCTTCAATAAAATGGTAAAGAAAAAATTAATAATGAAAAGGGAAAAAAGTGTGTGGGGGGGAGGTTGATGGAGAGGGTAGCTCAGAGGCTGGAATGTATGTTCTGCATGAGAAAGCCCAAGTTCATTCCTGGCACCACACAGGAATGCCAGGAGCCCCCACTGGGCACCAGAGGATATGGGCGCCAACGTCTACAAAAATTCTAACTGCACTTGAATAGTATGACTTCATCAAACCCAGACTTTAGAAAAATCTAGCAAATTCAATATTGGGCAAATTCTGCTACAACACCAATGAAATTAAATGTTTTCAAGGCCAACTGCTTTACAAAAGGCTACACATTAGTTTCTTTTTTAAAAAAAATGCACATTATTTCATCAGTAGCAGAAAGATCTTGTCCTGAACTAATGGGTATAGTTAACCATTATATCATTATAGCCTGATTAGGTTAACTTATCACTGATTAAATACTTTACTAAAAAGGGGCAACCAAAATTTTTGGCAAATGTTACATAATGGTGACATTTATAGAAGCTGTATCTAGCACCAATTAGAGTTCTACAGTCTACATAGAAACAACTAAAATACAATTCTATATTTAAAGTGCTTTGCACTTAAAATATGCCACACACTATGTCATCAGGGAATACAATTTAAGATCTTTTCTTTTTTAATGACAAGTTCATTCCCAACTCTAAAAGTTTTAACCTGGTTACGATTTTCTCACATATTAATTTGTTTTAAAAACAGCTATTTCTCTTAATAATTCTAATATAAAGCAAATGCCTTAGTCAGTACAAATATTCATGACTTTTAAAGGTCATTATGATTAAGTCCTTTATGTAAATTTTTACACATCTGAAGAACAAAAATGCATTTCTTTTCAACTGAGAAGTAATTCTAATTTACTTTTAACAAGAGAATTACCTGCATTACCCTCCTATGTCCTGCTTTCAAATTCAAAAACAAAATTTATATCTAGAATGACATTCAAAACAAAGTAAAAGGGACTTGTTTTGCGGCAACATACTTCAGTAATACAACCCTTACACTCTAATTTTCAGTGATACAGCATATCAGATTAAGAAGCTCAAACTTATGTACAGTAACTTTTTGATGTAACATTTTAGAACATGAGGTTATTGAGGCATATTCATGGATGTTCACATGTGCATGCAGTAAACTATCTTAAGTGTCTCACGTAAAGGCAAAATGTGCTGAGGAGATCACTGTGAAATTCAGGTCAATGTGGAATTGAATTCCATGCTATGATAATTTCCAGGCAGAAACCACTAACCCGGGAGCCAGCAAGGCAGTACACGGGCACTTGCCTTGCACATGGCTGACCAGGGTTTGATCCCCAGCGTCCCATACAGTCCCTCGAGCACCACCAGGAGAGCACAGAGCACAGAGGCAAGAGAAAGCCCTGAGCAACGCCAGGCGTGCCCCAACACACACACACACACACACACACACACATGCGCGCGTGCACCATATAGCCCAGAAGTTAAGGCATCTTGCCTAAAGTGCAATCCCGATTCTATTCCAGCACCTCCAGTGCTCACTACTGAGGCCCACAAGCCTGGGGGCGAATCCGGGCAAGGACCCTACCCTGGGGATGACCTCCCCAGCCCAGACTGTCTTTCAAACTAGTGACTGCTTCAACAGATGAAATCTAAACTTTTAATTGTCTAATACACACTACTTCTCATCTTAAATGTAGCAAAGGTTTCCTTGATATCTAGTTTAGTTGCAGAATTCACTACTGAATTTCAAGTCTTTGGCATAAAAAAACATTTTTCCAACATCCACTGGACATAGTTCGATAGTTCCTTTTGGAGTACTTAAACGATCAACAAAATACTACTTTCATTAACACTAGTTTTACAATAAAACCCCTTCTCCAGTTGCAAGCAGAGATTCTAACCCTAAAACTAGATGTCAGTTACTATTGCCATATTCAGAGGCTTAAATTTTACTGTCTCTCCACTGTGGCTTCCTTCTGACCTGCTCCTGCCTGTGGCTCCCAGTCCAGCAGGCTGGTTTCCTAGCCTCAGGCCATGGCACTAACTCCACCCCAGTTTCTAAACACTGCCTTAGGACATCTAACAGTCAGCCACCACTCCACTGCAAGCCAGGGAGACTAAACCGCTACAAGGAAGTGCAAGGTCAGGAAAGCCCTGAGCTGGCCCGCTCAGCCTCGCACCACACCCCCACTTGGTCCCGCAGTGCTCATCAGAGACCTTTCTGGGCTTGTACCTATAACCGTAAGTCAGAGCCCAAGCTTTCTGCAACTCTGCTCCTTCTTTTTTCCCCTTGAAAATTTTGTTAAGAGCTCTTTGGGATTAGGAAAAGATGAAACAATGAGGTTTAGTTTGGAGGGTGTGGCAATCGCTCTCAGGGCAAAGGTGCTCCACTGCGCTCTGCTGGCTCTGTCTGGGCCAAAGGGGAACTTTGGGAACACTGCACTGACAAGGACACCAGGCCCCAAAGTGGACAGCAGCAGCCAATGGAGAGAGAGGACATGCAAGAGCCCTTCGTGACCTCCAATGTCCTTGCTCTTCCTTCGCCCAACTAAAAACCATAACCCTGATGAAGTTTCTCTATCATTTTCTGTACATGCAACTTATATCCATTATGTGTTCCTCAAATGGATATCTGCCAGGTTCCCCACGAGAATATATGCGTTTCCTGAAAAACTCCATGTATGAACTCATCCCTGGATCTCTGCTGGGCCTGAAAGCGGGCTGCTGCTCCCTGCCTGTGAAGTTGTCCTCCAGCCCACGTGCTGAACATTCTTCCCCATTCAAGTTATTTTCATGCCAATAATGACCTTCTTTTCCCTGTTGAGTGCTGTGCTTTTTTGGATGGCACCAGCATACAGAGGAATGATACTTTTTTAAACTACACTTGCTGAAGTTCTAAATACAATCTTCAACTCCAGCCCTCCCTCACACCATCCCTACACTTCCTGCTCTTTCAACATTAAACCTTTTCTTTCAAATCCAAAGGGGCCCAAACAGAAATCTCTGTGATGGTTCCAAGTATTTAAAATTCTTGTTTTTACCCATTCGTGCTATATCACTATATTCAAAACCCACCAAAGTAAGGACCTTTTGGCCAGGATATCTGAAAACAACACAAGCTCTAGTAACTCAATTGCGGTTACTTTCTAATTAGTGAAGGGAAATCTTTGGCAAATTAAAGAGGCAGCCTTTCCCCAGAGTTAAGCAGTCTCCCCCGCTACTGTGCAACTCTCTTGCTGGAGGACTAAGCTGAAAGATAAACAGGCAATCAAATCTAGATCTACCATCCAATTACTGAGTTTACTTCTAAAGCTGTGAATAAAGTTTTGAAGGATGAAGCTTTAAGTAACATAGCATCAACTTTATAGCACATTAGCAATGGCCTTGACAGCCTGGTCAGTCACATGGCCTAGCTCTTCAATTGAAATGTCAACATAATCGCAGTCTTGCCTTATGACTAGCGTTCTAGCATGCAACAGGGGCTATAATATAAATTAAAACAAAATAGATAAAACAATTTTGATCTAGTATTTCAGTGCTTTTAAATTTTTTTTCCTTCTTTTTGGATCACACCCAGTGATGCTCAGGGGTTACTGCTGGGTAACCCAGCACTCAGAAATTACTCCAGGGGACCATACAGGATGGTGGGGATTGAACCTGAGTCAGCCACATGCAAGGCAAATGCCCTGCCCACTGTACTATAGCTCCAGCCCTGCTTTCAAATGTCTTGATTCTTTCTAATTCCTTAGGCATTATCTGAAGGATTTGGTCATTTTGACCTTCAATTCCAGGTGGTTCATTCTAGTCGGTTTGGGCCATTCCTTGTGAAAAATTCTCACTGAACAACCTTAGCAAGTTATTTCACTGACTGAATGCTCTGAGCATCATCAAGAGATCAGAACATTTTTTTTTCCAGATACAGAATGCGGTGTGTGTGTGTGTGTGTGTGTGTGTGTGTGTGTGTACACGGTGTATATATAATCACTGCAGCAACCCTGCTGACACAAAAGGATAAAGCAGAAACAAAAGGCACTGGTTAATATCATTCAATTAGTGAGGTCTGTTTCTAAAGCTGTGAATAGTGTTGAAAGATGAAGCGTTAAGTATCATGGAAAGCCAGAATGTGTGGGTTTTGTTGCTACAGATTTCAAATTAAATCCTTTAATAGCTATTTTGTCCATTTACCTGTATTTCAATACTGAGAAAGGGGGAAAGAAAAACATTTTATATTGGTAAATGCTTCTTGACCTCTTACTTGAACAAAAAATATTCATATCTCACCACCTCTAAGAGCTTGTAAATTTTTAAAGCCAAATTAACACATCACATGCAAAAACTTTGCTTATAATGCATAATAAAGCCTAAGAGCTAGAACTATAAGTCTGTCGCACAACTATTAAACAACCCCCTCTAAAACATTCCAACCAGTATCTTTGGACTTTCTATCCTGAAAATAACAGGGTAGTTTAAAAGAATTAGAAATCATATCTCTGACTTCCATCTGCTATATACATTTCTATACCCAGATTCAAATTCTAAAGGACCTATAATATCTAGTGATAACAAATTTACTATCAAATCTATATTAAGATAAAAAGTATGTTCATTGTTCATCCACCTCTCATTTGATCATTCTTCTAAATTTTCCACTAAATATAGGTACCATCTCAAACGCACACATTTAAGTATCACAAAAAATAATTACTTCGGTGGTGCTGAGGGTGGAATGAATGCCCTGCATAAGCAAGACCCAAGTTTCACACGGTCACCCAAAAACAGCTGGGAGTGAACCCTGAGCACCTAACCATGAAATGTCCCCAGGAACTACTGGATATGGCCCCAAAATAATACTTACCATTCGTTGGCAAACCTATGAGAATTAAAGATCCTTACACACTTTATGCTTCCCACTTTCTGAAATCAATCTCATTCCTAACAAACTGCTTGTGCATTTGGGGTGAAAATCAGAGGTGTTGTAGAAGCCCTTTCCCACTGGACCAATGAGTTATAAAAGCATCCTCCCAGATAAAATTGCACCAAGTGTTGCTAATTTGCTCTCTTTGCTACACTGTCCTTCTCTCCATTCTAAAATGTACTGGTGTACTTTCCTTAGAAACACAAAGCCAGCAATTTCTGAGGGGGGAGATGGGAGGAGACCGAGAAGCACTAAATGGAAACAGTTTGTTCAGGCTGGGAGTCAACTGCAAAAGAAATAAATGGGCATTGTTTCCCTCTCAAGTTCCTGACAAACTGCTCCAAGCACAACAACAGGGAACCACAGAAGGTGCCGGGAATCAAACCTGTGGTGTCACATGCAAGGCAAGTGCCCTACCCATTGTATTATCTAGCCCATGGAGGCTTTGTTTCATAGCAAGAATTAGACATTCTCCATGAGACTTAGGAATCTCATTAGAAACACTGGTGATTGAATGACAACTAATAATGAATTAACTGAATGAAATTCCCCTTTTCACTTCCCACTCCATCCCTGTCTCTTCTTTGGTATTCTGAGAAAACTGTCAAATTGTTAGTCAAATCAGTACAAATGCTTTTTTGTTTTTTTTTTTTTTCTTTTTTGGTTTGGGGCCATGCCCCACATGTAGCTCAGGGGTTACTCCCAGCTCTGCACTGAGGGCACTTCCCTTGCACACAACTAGACTAAGCCCATTCCTGGCATCCCATATGGTCCTCCAGCACTGCCAGGTGTAATCGAGGCAAGAGGAAATACTAAGCACACTGAGTGTGATACAAAAACAACAAACAAACAAAAAAAATCACCACTGGCAAAATAATGAAAATTAAGAATGCCTGTAAAACATATATATAAATACCTACATGAAACTTTCCAACTCACCTTTCACATGCATAAGTGCTTGTAAAAATATACAAGAACTTTAAGACCTAGGATCTGCATGTCACTCAAGATAATGATTGCTGCAGGCATAGAATTAATTACATATATTTCCACACTGGAACAGAAATGCATTTTAAAGAATAAGAATAAATATGCATAAAAGTAACTGAACAGTTAAACTAATTTCAGAAAGCAAAGTAATTAAGTAGTAACTGTCCTGTCTCAAAGCCAACAAAGGCATATCTCTTTATACAATGAAATCTTCACATCAATTCGTGCATAAGAAGCTCACCACTCATTCTACCACACGTCAAAACACTCTTCTGCCTCTATCTTAAGCAGTTTAAGATACACCTGAACTACTGTTCTTCGCAGACCTTTGGGTCTAATAAAAGAAGCCTATCTCATAACAGGACAAGAGAATGCAATGTATCAAAGGGAGGGCTCCTTGTATTACTCTGGTCCCTTGATTTATCCTCCCTGACAATAGGGAAGGAAATAACTGAAGAAGGTATAGTTCAAGAGGTACAGGAAGGGAGTTAACAATGTCACGGACAAGGGTGTGGTAGATCTATGTAGAGGTATCACAGGAGCAACAAATCTGAAAGCTTCGAGATTCAAACTACAACCAGACTTTAGAACAGACCCATTCTGGGGGCCAAGAGAGTATAATAGGCAGGGTGCTTGCCTGACATGAGAATGACCCAGGGTCTTCAATTCCCAGGTACCCCGTTGGTCCTCTGATCCCTGCCAGGAGTGGTTTATGAGCATCACTGAGTGTGGCCCAAACCGACCCCCCCAAATCACCACCAGCAAAAAAGGGCAAGGATGGCGGGCTGGGAGAGAAGCTGGGGGTACGGTAGAAGGAAGCTGACACTGGTGATGGAACAGTGTTGGAAATTTGTGTATCTGAAATTCTGCTATGAATAACTTTACAAATCACAGCGCCTTGATTAAAAAAAAACTATCTCACTGACTCAAAAGAACCAAAGATCCTTTCAACTACACGAAAGAAAAAAATATGTAAGAACTGCTGTGATGAGAATATATTTCTAAAATAAAGGTTTTACTAAGTAGGGAAACAGTTCTCTCCCTTCTCTGCATTTTTCCTATAGCCAGGTCAAGTTCTACTTTACAACCTTTTCAGACTTACTTTATAGTACAGCTCACAGGGATGCCTTTCCTTACCATTTACATGCAATATAGGGAAGAACTACCCTCCTATCTAAGAGCTACTAAGAAACTCCACTTATATCAAAAGATAATAAAGAATGGTGTGTATACTGTAGTTCTGAATTTATTTTTAGAATAAAATTCTAATAAAATGACAAAGTCTTAAAAGCAGTTTCAGAAAACTCAGTATGTCAAATCATTTACTGTAAGCCACCTTCTACAACATTACAACTCGACCCATTTCCCAGGAACATTTCCAATATTGGGGCTTGGGAACAGGACCGTGGATCTACTCTTTCTAAAACAAATACAAAGTGGCTCTTTAAACCTGCATTAAATAAATCTAATATAACCCACACTCAGTAAATAAATCAATACACACTAGTGATTATAGTCCCTCATATGAAAATAAAAATGTGGTCAGAGAGAAAGTAAGGGGCTTGCCTTGTGTTGTGGCTGACCCCAGTAGATCTCAGACACTGCGTATGGCCCAAGCATTGCCAGAGGTGACTCCTTAGCAGGGGCAGAAGTAGCTCTTAACACTGCAGGGTGATGTGTTTACAACATTGTTGACATTTATGGTCTTGGTGATGCACAGTTTCCACACCACCACCAAGTGCCCCAGACAGCTCCCCCACCCCATGTAAAATCCCTTCCACCTACTCCCCACTCCTAATCTGGTGTTCTCAATTTGTATTCCAAAATCAACCGTTTGTAGTGTCAATTGATATTATCTATTCCCAAAAGGGCTTTATATTATCAAGCTGTTGAAAGAAATCATTTCTGTGTAATGTGGAAATGTTATAAATTCACATTTTAACTGAACTATTGGGACATTATCATATTTATTAATGTATGGTCTATGACTGCTTTTGTACTCCACTGGCAGCTGAATAACTACAACAGTGACTAGATGGCCTAAAATATTTGCTATTCAGCACTTTGCAAAAAAGCACCCAGTCTAATATCTGTTGTGTCAAAAAGCATCACACCCTGGGGTGTAGATGCAGTTCAAAGGATTATTGTATTATTTAATATTAAAATATTTCATTTTATATTAAAATGTAGAGTTATTATGGTATGTTTCTTGAATTTTAATTGTCCATATATTGCTTATAATTTTCATATTAAAATATATTGTATATTTTTATATATTGTATAATAACCCCAAATATTATGTTACTTAATATATTAGGTAATATAGTCTATTACTGCTTTCCATCTTTCAGCTGCTTTTC
>JAOXYA010043223.1:0-25215 GCA_028565675.1 Sorex palustris | reverse complement strand
TGGGATGCTGGGAATCGAACTCAGGTCGGCCGTGTGCAAGGCAAACGCCCTACCCGCTGTGCTATTGCTCCAGCCCCCAATCTGCTTTTTTTAAAGAAAAAAAAAAAGACTGAAGCAACAAGAGCTGAGCAGTGTTATGGATCACACACACTGGAGACAGAGATAAAGACATTTCCAGAGGAACGCGTGGCGGGGACAACCAGGGACAGGCCTGAGTCTGCACAGCCTGAAGGAGAGAACCCGTGGCTGCAAGGCTCAACGGGACTGTCCACCCCAGGTTCACGTGGGAGGGGACCCTGCGAGCCAGCTGACTGGGGTGGGGAGGGGGAGAGCAGGCACGGCACACACCACCACTCACCTGCACCCGCTGGCAGGGCCGGGAGAAGCAGCAGGAGCGGAGACACAGCTTTACTGGGGACGAGGCACTGGGCGCTGAGTGAACAGCGGGCCCCGGCGCGCCCAGCTCTGCGCCTGCCCCCACCGACAGGCCTGACAGGTCGGGGGAAGGGTAGAGGCCAGGGCATCAGCTCCGGGGGAGCGAGTGGAACCGAGGCCCGCAGTGCCACAGTGGGGACCACACTCCCATGGACCAGAAGGGGAGTATGCGACCCTTGGAGGCCCCCAGATGGGCGGGGCAACGGGCGGCGGCACCTACCCGGCATTTGTGCTGGAACTCCTGAAGGAGCTGGGCAAAGCGTTCCTCCTGGGCCAGCAGCTCGGCGCTCTGGGGCTCCAGCTGCAGGCAGGGGACATGGGCAGTCTGGGGCCACCATCCCTCGCCCGCCGCACCCCGTTTCCTGATGCAAGGGCTCCACGTGCCCTCACCCCTCCTCACCCCGCCCAGAACTCCTGGAGCACCATACTTTGCTTCTGTCCTGGGGGCCTGTGTGGGTGGCCCTACCACCCCTGCCATGGGGGAGGGAGCGTGATCACAGAAGCCCCTGCCCCCCGGCTTAAGCAGAGCCAGCGGCCTCAGTCTCAGGACACTGACAGTCCCCTTAGGGGCCACACCCAGTGGGCTTCTTCCGGGCTCACAGCCCAGAGGTCAGTCCTGGAGGACCTTGGGGGACCCTTTTGGCACCAGGGATGAAACCAGGGCCGGTGAGGGGCTGGGCAAGCACGTTGCCCTCCCGCGCTCGCTCTGGCCCTGACACTGACCCCTCTGGGTTGACCCACAGGCTTGGGGGTTGGAGACCGGCGGGGGCTCACCTTGTCCTTCAGCACCGACTCCAGGTCCTGCTGCAGCCTCTGGACCAGCCTCTGGGACTCCGAGAGCTTCTCCGCCAGCTCGGCCACGTCCTTCTGCAGCCGGCTATTCTCCTGTGGGACAGCGCACAAGCTGGCCTGGGTGGGAGCTGCCTCCAGGCAGGGCTCAGAGCAGCCAGGGTACAGAAGTGCCCCGAAACGCAGAGACGGGGCCACCTCGCTGCTGTGCTCCTGCCCCAGTACTCACGGACATGAGGGACACAGCGCCGGTGCCCACCCCGAGTCTGAGAGGGGAGCCCCCTCCCCAGCTGCTCCCAGGACAGAGGGCATGGCCAAGGGCGCGGTTGGGGCAGTGGAGGGTGGGAGGGTGGGAGGGAGGCAAAACAGGGTGTTCAAATGCCCAGCGGGCCACTCAGAAAGGCCAGGAGGGCTGAGGAGCTCACTGGGACCAACCCAGGATGGCCATGGGTGCGGTTGGGGGTGGAGGTGAGTGGGTGTGTGTGTGTGTGTGCTGGGTAACGTTGGTCAGTGCGTACTCCTCTGCAGCAGGGAGCTTAGGGTTACTGAGCAGCACCCACCACAGTGCTCCCGGAGCACTCCCATTCATCTTTAACTCCTTCTTTATGCTCCACTTTCCCTATCTGTTCATTTCCCTATGTCCTTTGCAGTTTACTTAGAGCAAAGTCCTTTTTGTATAGACACAGGAAGACAGTTGATGCTGTGCTCTTGTTACGTGAGAGTTAACTGACTTCGAATCATATTTGTATATATATTTATAATTGTTTAATATAATAAACATAATTTGTATATAATAATAAATACAATAATAAATATCTGTCGTATTTCCTCGACCTAAGCCTTAGTTGCCCTTAGTTCCTAGCATCCTAAAAGCAGGGTCCCAACAAAGGGATTGGATGGAGCCAGGGCAAGCCATGAGCTACCCTGCATCGAAATGGGACAGGCCAAGTGCCATATAATAAGAGCATGGTCTTGGACAAATTCTGTCATGACCGAAAAAGAAGTAACTGGATAAGGACCCTGCTGGGGTTAGGAAAGACTAACCTGGCCTGAGGACTGCAGTCTGGGATCTATATAGCGAGATGTCCCCAGGAGATCCACCCTTTAAACTTAATAATATCTTACTGTGTTCACACAAATGACGAGAAAGATTATTAAGAAGCAAATTTAAGATGACCATTTAAATGGATATGGACTAGGGAAAGGAGAAATGAGGCCCCAGAGGAAATTTCCACCTGTGAGCAGACTTGTCCTAGAAGAGCTTCCCCTTCCCCAAAGGGGCTTTCATATGCCGACTGTGCTCTCTCACCTGCTGTAATTGCGGGGAGACGGGAATTGGGGCAGTGTGAGACTGGGACAGGGAGGCAGGGGCACGGAGAAAACATACGGAATAAAGGGCCTGTCCCCTTCTTCATGTTTCTGTTGGCAGCAGTGGGCCAAGGTGGGGACGTGGGTCAGAGCCACCAAACGCGGCACACACCCACACACATTCTGAACACACATCTGCGGGGTGGGAGTGGGTGCAAGTGCGGGGGTGGGTATAGGGAAGGGTGTGTGTGTAGGGGTGGTGGTGGGTGGGCTCTGAGACCCCCAAAGCCAGAACCCTCTCTGCGGCAGGCCTTGGTGGTGTTTTCCGTGTTGACCCCCACTCAGAAAGGCCAGGAGAGCTGAGGAGCTCACTGGGACCAACCCAGGATGGCCATGGGTGTGGTTGGGGGTGGAGGTGAGTGGGTGTGTGTGTGTGTGTGCTGGGTAACGTTGGTCAGTGCGTACCCTGAGCCGGTTCCGCTTGGGGATGGGCTGCTGCCCCTCTGCTCCACATGGCACCATCTCCACCTACCTGCAGGGCCAGAGCCAGCGCATCCCGAAGGCCAGCTTCCCGCTCACGCGCCTGCCCGAGGCCCCGCTCCAGCTGGGCTGTGCGTCCCTGGGCCTGCTCCCGTTGCAGCTCACGCTCCTGCTCCGCCTGCGCCCGCAGTATGCTCAGCCGCTCCCCGAAGTCCCGCTCCAGGCGCCTGCAAGGACACATGGCCTGAAGCCCAGCCCGCCCGGCCCGCCTCGCTGCATGAGGTGTGGCAATGGAGGGGCACTGAGGGGTGTGCTGGCTCCCGGGGCCTCTGGAGCCACGGCACCCACTGGGTGGTCTGGAGCTCTGCCATTGCCCCCACCCGCAGGCAGTAGGCCCCCGAGGGTGCCCAGTTCCTGGTGGAGGATGGTGCCTTTCTCCCCAGCAGGCACCTCAGCGGGACTCACCGTCCCGAAGCGGAGCAGAGCCGAGCTTTCCTGGGCAGCTGGCACAGGGCAGTGGCCTGGCCACGCCAGAGACCCCAGGGAGGCGGCCGAGACAGCTACCAATACTCCACAGCCCTCTGAGAGCTGCAGGTGATGCACTGATCAGAGTGTGACACACAGCTGCGCCGGGTCAGTGTGTGTGAGACTTGTGCTGGGAGCTGTGGGCAGAGGCCATGGGGGGAGAAGCGCGTGGCCCTCACCCCTCACTCCATGAGCACCAGCATGTCTCACTTCTCTCAGAAGCCTGGAGGTGCCCTTGTGCCACAGGGAATTCCCAGAAGCTGACACAACCGTCCCAGGCCTGCGGCCAGATGCTTGGAGCCAGACAGGACCCAAGTGTGTGATGCCTGCGATATATCACAAAACTCTCTGCAGGCAGCTGGGAGGGATCAGAACCATGCGCGCGACAAAAGCCAAACCAGCCCAGCGGGCCTCAGGCCCACTGCCACTCAGCGGCAGACATAACTGCTCTGTAAAAGGCATTTTCTCCCCTCAGCAGCACTGACCCCAAAGGCTGCTGGGCGGTACGGGGGGACGCTGGCTAGACAGCAAAGGCAGAGCCAAGCAATCCCGAGGCCCACAGACCCTCTACCCTGCCTTTTCCCTGCCCGGGTCTCCACCAGAGCCGCTAAGCAGCTGAGCAAGGAACAAAGAGCACTGGGTCTAGAGCCACATGGGGGCAGTGAGGATGTCAGCCTGGCCATCACGCGGAGTCTCTCAATAGCTAATGGCGTTTCCTTCTCTCTAGGGGAGCTGCCTCCCACCCCTTTGCTCAGGCTTGCTCCGGGGGTGCCAGGAATGGAGCAGGGGCCCTGGAATCTCAACCTGACCCCTCAGCTCCTAAGTTTGTTTGTTTTTTTTGCTTTTAGGGTCACACCCGGCGATGCTTAAGGGTTGCTCCTGGCTCTGCACTCAGGAATGACTCCTGGCGGTGCTTGGGGGACCATATGGGATGCTGGGAATCGAACCTGGGTCAGTTGCATGCCAGACAAACGCCCTCCCCGCTGTGCTATCACTCTGGTCCCAGCTCCTAAGTTTTTGATGATGCTTTCACCCTGGAAGTCAGAGCACTGAGTGGGTCTCGGACATGCCACCAGAGCTGTGCAACGTTTCCTGGCCCCCAGACAGGCAATCGGTGCATTGGCTAAACTAACACAGAAGCTGCTCACTGAAGCACTGAGACTCAGTGCTGGGTTCAGGGCCCAGGCCTGGCTGTGCTCTGAAGCCCAGCCTACTGTGCTAAGCGGGTCCTGTGGTGCGTGCCTCACGCGTCCCACCCACAGGGCAGGGTCTCCGCAAGCCCCCCCCCCCCCAACACACAGGTGCACCTCAGAGCAAAACCCCAGCAGCTGGTGGCCTTAGGCTTAACAGGAAAGGCACTGTAGAGTCCAGTGAAGGTTAGGTTTAGCTTCCCTGAGCTCGTGGCTGTGCCACAATACTGCGAGTCTCCTATGGTGTGTGCCTGTATGCTCACCCCCACACAGGCTCTCCAGAACCACAGAGACACCCCTCTCCCTCCTCCACGCTCTCTCGCCCTCACACACACACACACACACACACACACACACACACACACGTTCATACTCTCACACTCACTCTCACATACTCTTATACTCTCTCACCCTCACACTGGAACACCCTCACTCTCACACACACTCACGCTTACCCATCACACACTCACACTCATTCTCACACATACTCATAATCACTCACTTATATCCTCACACTCACACTCTTACACGCTCACTCTCACACTCTCAATCTTACTATCACACACACTCATACTCTCACACAACTACTCTCTTCCTCTCTCACACACACTGTATCATACACTTGTACATACACTCACACGCTCACCCACACACTCTCTCACCCTCACTGAGGGTCCTGGGTGCACAGGGAGTGCATCTCGGGTGCCCTCCTCCTCCCGATCACAGAGAAGCACCTGTGCACCCCTTCTGGAGACCAACCTGCACCTTGATTTGCTGCACGGGGCCTGCTTCGCTGCCCCAGAGCCAGAGGGGACCTGGCCTCTGAGCAGGGGCAGGGTGGCGGCTCCACCAGAGCACAGAGGAAGGCTGCGGCCACGCCAGGGCAGCTCTGTCTCCACTCTGAGCCCCGAGCACAGGGGCTGTCGGGGCCCTTTTTCTAGGCTGTCACAGGGCAGCTGGCAGGGGAAGGTCTCCTGACCCCATTTTACAGATCCAAAGTCCCAAAGGGCTCGACTGGGTTTTGTTTGTTAAGCTTGACCAGTGTTTTCTATATCTTCTAAATTAATCTTCTGTCAGATTGATGATGGGCAAATATTCTCTCCCTGTCTGTGGGGGGTCTTTATTCTGGCCATTTCTTTCGTTGCCCAGGCACTTCTCAAATTTATATAGTTCCATTTGTTTAGTTTTGCTTCCAAATGCTTGGTCAATGGCATCGACTCCCTGAAGATACCTCTAGCTTAAATATTAGGAAGAGTTAATTTCCAAGATATATAAAGCAAAACTTAACAATAACAACAACAAAAACATCTTACCAATAACAACAACAACAACAACAACAACAACAAAACCCAATCAAAACACGGGAAGAAGAGATGCACAAAACCTCCCCAAAGACATCTAGATGGCCAGCAGGAATATAAAGATGCTCTACATCACTATTATCAGGGAAATGCAAACCAAAAGAACAACGAAATATCTCTTCACACCAGTAAGACTGCTCACAAAGAACAAAAACAACCGGTGCTGGTGGGGGTGTGGGGAAAAGGGACCTTCATCCATAGCTGGTGGGAACGTAGACGGATTCGCCCTACTGGGAAACAATATGGATGGGTCTCAAAGAACGGAGACAAGTTTCCATATGAGCCAGTCTACTCGTGCCGTCTACTCCAGGAGCTCCAGCTCTCGACTCAGACAAGACACAGTGCTCCTGCGTCCACTGCAGCACTGTTCAGGACAGCCAAACTGGAAACAAGCCATGTCCCCAAGAACAGGTGAAAGGATAAAGGAACAGTGGAACATGCACACTGGAATAGGATTCAGCCCCAAGAGAAGATGCGATCATGCAATCTGCTGGGCTATGTGGACAGAACTGGAGAAGACGGTGCTAAGTGAGGTCAGCGGGAAGGAGCGAAGCCAGGCGGGACGATCTCCCTTATATGTGGATGCACAGGAAGCCAGGCCAGAGCAGTAGAACTGCTCCACGGAATGGAGATTAGCATGGCGGGAGGGTATATGAGTGTGCACACATGTGTACTGTGTGTGTGTGTGTGCTGTGTGAATGCTGTGTGTTGTGTATGTGCGCTGTATGCTCTGTGTGTGTGCTCTGTGTGCTGTATGTGCATGTACTGTGTCTGTGTGTATGTGTGTGTGCTGTGTGTGCGCTGTGTGCTCTGTGTGCTCTATGTGTGTGCTGTGTGCCCCGTGTGTGCTGCATGTGTGTGCTGTGTATGTGTGCTGTGTGTGTGCATGTGCTGTGTGTATGTGTGTGCTGTGTGCTCTGTGTTTGTGCTGTTTGTGTGCTGTGTGAACGCTGTATGTTGTGTATGTGCGCTGTGTGCTCTGTGTGTGTGCTGTGTGCACACGCATGTGCTGTGTGTGTATGTGTGTGTTCCGTGTGTGTCCTGTGTTTTGTGTGCTGTATATGTGTGCTGTGTGCTCTGTGTGTGTGCTATGTGTGCATGTACTGTGTATGTGTGTGTGTGTGCTGTGTATATGTGTGTATGCTGTGTGCTGTGTGCGTGCTGCGTATGTGTGCTGTGTACTGTGTGTGTGCTGCATGTGTATACTGTGTGCTGTGTGTGTGCTATGTGTGCTTTTTGTTATGTGCTGTGTGTGTGCATGTGCTGTGTATGTGTGTGTGCTGTGTGTGTACTGTGTGTGTGCTGCTGCGTGTGTGTGCTGCGTGTGTGTGCTGTGTGCTCTGTGTATATATATATGTGTGTGTGCTGTGTTGAGGCAGGGAGGGAGAGTGGCAGACACTCCAGAGGGGAGAGCGCTGCTGTCTGCACGGGGCCCTGTCACTGGCGGTCTGACAGAACTGCCAGCTGTGGTGGTGCCCTCGCCCCACTCGGCAGCGCCCCCTCGAGAGTGGGCTGTGGAATTTTCTACCGCCTGGACAGGAGCCCCTGAGTGTGGAGACCACTGAGCTCTCCTCAAGGGGTCCTCCAGGGGGTGTCAAGGCACAGAGGAGCAGAGCGGCTTCTCCAGCCCACCACCGGGAGAAACACGAGACACTCAGGGACGGGGACTTCCTCCCGGTCTATGCATGCGTCTCGGTGGGGAAGGCAGGAACCCTGAGGGGCGGGTGGCTCCCCGCGCCCACACGCAGCCCTCTCCCACCCCCAAGCAGCCCGGGGCTGACGCCTACTTGACTCTCTCCTCCGTGAGCTGCTCCAAGGCCGAGTGGCAGTCGTCCATCTCTCTGGCAAACTCCAGGTTCCTCTTCTCGGCTCTCTCCAGGTCCTGCCGGGCTTTGTCTCGCTCCTTCTCCATCTGCTCTGCCTGGCCCCTGCCGCAGGAGGGAGCAGCTCAGGCCTGGGCAGTGCAGGAGCGTGGAGGCCCCAGGAGGGGCAGAGCCAACTGCCGCCCCAGCTGCGCCCATTCTACAGACACACATGCTGAGGAAACCCAGTGCCCAGCCTCGGCCAGTTGGCAGGCTTGGAACCCGGATGGCTGTCTAGCCAGGGAGCTGCAGTCGCCCGCGAGGCTGGGGCTTCCTGGGGAACTGGGTGTGTGAGCGAGGCCCTGGTGTGTGCAAAGCACCTACTCGGGGACTGTTTCCTGGGCTTAGGGGATCATCTGCACAGCTCTCCACAACTGCCGGTCCCGTGCAGGATGCCAAGTCTTCCCAATGAAGATGCTTCCTCCCGCCACCTTCCCTGAAGCTCCCCCAGAAACACAACCCGGTCTGCACCAGCTGAGACAGGCTGGGGGCCCGCGTCCCTGGACACTCGGTGCGATCTTTCCTGCCGCCTGGCCCCGCCCTCTCTGGCCACTCTGGGACTTGTTCAGGCCAGTGGGGAGTTTCACCTGGAAGCCTCTGCATCGTTTGAGATGCTCAAACCCTCCCCCTGGACCTGCCTCTTCTGAAGGGTGCTGAGAGGAGACCGGCTTCCCAGCTTCTCCCCGGGGGTTGAGGAGAGGCCAGGCACCCCCGAGCGGCCAGAAAAAGCTGAACGGCAGCCCCTGGATGGCCCCAGCTCTCCTGTAGGGATGCCCGCGGGCACTCGGCACAGAGGCTCACCTCAATCCCCACCACAAGCTCCGGGGTGCAGGGCACTTACTGGCGGAAGCTCAGCTCCTGGCGGTAGCAAGCCAAAGCCGCCTGCTGCGTGGCCCCACTGACAGACACCAGCTCATTCTCAAGGGCCCATGCCAGCTCCAGGAGGTTCACCTTCTCGTCCACACTGAAGTCGAGACTCTGGAAGGAGCAAGCCTGTCAGAGCTCAGGCGACAGACACCTCTGCCTCCTGAGGCATCCTGGAGGCCCAGGGCTGCCCCCACTGGCCTGGGAGTGCTCCCCTCACAAATTGCGGGGGAAGGGGGCCCAAACCCGCCCCTGCAGTCTCCCTGAGCTGGGAGAGGGACGCAGCAGGGCTGTCGGGTCAGAGGACAGCACAGCAGGTGGCGTGTGTGTGCAAAGCGCCAACCTGGGCTGGGCCCCAGCACTGCCCTCCCGAACAAAACCAACCCAACAGCTCCTGGGAGGGTCTCGGGTACCCGGGGCTCACCCAACCCCTGACCTGCAGGACCTCGGCCCCGTTGGGAACCCCCTCCTGCGCCCACAGGGCGATGAGCTGCTCGGGAGCGGCAAAGCCCGAGCCGTCGTCCAGGCTGCAGAGGAGCCGGGGTCCTGAGCACAGTGACACGAGAGAAGAGCTGGTCATCGTGTGGCAGCTGCCCTCCTCCAGCACCTGCGGGCAGGGGTGGCATCCATGGGAGACCTGCAGCCCCGTGGGAACAGGGAGCCCTGGGAGGTCGCTGGGGAGGAGTGGGTCTAACAGGGGGATGGGGGAGGCGGGAGGGGCCTGAGCCAAGGCACCTGTCTGCACGTAGCTGAGCCCAGTTTGATCCCCAGCACGGGTCGTTCCTGATCAGAGTACCAGGAATATCCCGGGGAAGGGGCGGGGGGGGGGGGAGAGAGAGACAGAGAGAGACAGACAGAGACAGAGAGAGAGAGACACAGAGACAGAGACAGAGAGAGGAGGGACAGAGAGACAGACACAGAGAGAGACAGACACAGAGAGACAGAGACAAAGAGATAGAGAGAGGAAGGAGAGACAGAGAGAGAGGGAGAGGGAGAGAGACAGAGAGAGACAAAGACAGAGACACAGAGAGAGGAGGGAGAGAGAGAGAGGGAGGAAAGAGAGGGGGAGAGAAAGACAGAGACAGAGGGAGAGAGGTAGAGGGGGGAGAGAGAGATGGAAGAAAGAGGGGGAGGAAAGAGGAGAGAAAGAGGGAGGAGAGGGGGAGGGGAGGGCAGAAGGAAGAGAAGGGGAGGGAACGACCCCCGGTGGGCTGAGAGTAGCACTGCCCATCCCCTCTGGCTGGGCACGCTGTCCAGGGCCAGGGCGCCTGCCCGTCTGGGTGCTACGGGCCTGCACAGGCCAACACCGCCTACCCAAACTCTCTGTCTCAGGAAGGACCCTCCACAAGCACTCACAGGGGGCTTCAGGGAGGAGACACGGGGGCCCTGAGGCCCTGCACAGCATCCCCTCGCTGGACCAAGCACCTCCAACCCAGCAGGACAGTGGCCTGGACCCAGTGGCCTGCGACTGTTCTGGGCATGCCCGGTCACGCCGGGGCGGACTCCTGGCTCTGTGCTCGGGTGCAAGTTGGGGCATCCCAGCCGAGCTGTGCAAGCTCTCGGTCACAGGCTGTCTGGAGCCGTGACCAACTACTCCATGGCCACACCCTGCATGGCCATCAGGGCCTTCTGTGCCCGTGATGGGGTGGGGCGTCCTCATGGACACGGAGCCCCCACCTCGCGGCCCGCCCGCTGCTCCCTCTCACCTGGGCGTGAGACCAGGACCCGCCATGGCCGAGGCCCAGCTGCAGCTGCTCCAGGCTAAGCCTGCCGTCCCCGTCCCGGTCCAGCTGGCTGAACAGGCCCTGCAGCTCCTGCACAGAGTCCCACACCCGCTCAGAAGCCGTCAGGCAGTCCGCATGCCTGGCCTGGACCCAGAGCGGCCAGTCTGGTCCATCCCCCCACCCCCTGTGCTGACTACTGCGGGCTGGCAGTGAGAGCAGGGGGCTGTCGGGGGCAGCCGCTCGGGGGGGCATTCAGGCTGGGTCTCAGACAGGGCCGTGCAGGAGCGGGGAGGCCGTGGCGGCCCCACACGCTGAGCAGCTCACTGGTCACCAGACCACTGTGGACGGGCAGTGGCTGCGCAGGGAGAGGCAGCCCGTCCAGTGAAGGGTTTCCAGGCTGGGGCCCACCACCCACAGCGTGGGGACACGGCCCCTCTCACCTCCTCCAGGGCTGGGAGCCCGACGCTCCGGCACACCAAGGCCAGCTCCTGCTCGGTGAGGTGCCCGCTGCGGCCGACATCCAGCTGCTCCCAGAGGCCCCGGACACTGTTCCCGGGAGGGTCTGAGGCGGCGCCGTGGGGCTTCTCGGAGCCCCAGGTGGGCAGCTGGCCTGCAGTGGGGGTCAAAGGCGAGACCAGGCTGGCGTCTCCTTCCGCCCCCACACTCAGGCTCACTCCAAGCGGTGCCAGGAGTCAAATCTGGGTCACCCATGTGCTCTGGCCCTCACTCTGTGTTCGAATGCTCCCAATTTGATGGCAATTTCTCTAAACTGCCAAGCAGAACAGCAAAAGTCATCCCTGCAGTGAGGCTATTCATGCCTAGGGACGCGTGTGGGACAGGGCAACTCCTTAAAAAACAGGGTTTTTTGAAAGTTTATGTTTGTTTTTTGTTTTGGGCCACACCCAGGAGTGTTCAGGGGTCACTCCAGGCGGGCTTGGGGACTCTCGGGGGGCCAGAGATGGAACCTGGGTTGGTCACGTGCAAGGCATGCGCCCTGCTCACTGTTTCAGCCTCTGGGTCCTGCCGACGACTCCTCTGAGGTGGAGGCAGGGGCACAGGACGGCACCACGGCCAGCGACAGAAAGCCTCTGTGGGCCAGGGGACAGCACAGGAAGCACCCCACATGGTCCCTGAGCACCCACCGCCAGGAGCAACCCCTGAGCATCGTTGGGTTATGACCCAAAAAAACAAAAACAAATGAAAAATGGAAGAGTTCTGTCAGGACTGGGCAAAAGCTGTTTTCCAAGCAGAGAGCACACTCGTGGCCCCTGGACCCGGTAAGCACAGACACAGCAGCCCCTGACAACAGCAGCCCCTGGACACTGCGGCCCTTGGACCCAGCAAGCCCCTTTCTTCACCACCTAAGCCGAGGATGTCAAGTCCTGGGAAACGCAACTGTGACAGCTCTGCTTGTGCTCTCCCCAGGCCTGAGTGCTCACCCCAGGGCCTGAGTGCTCACCCCAGGTCTGAGTGCTCCCCCAGGGCCTGAGTGCTTCCTCCAGCACATGAAGAGGCCCCATGTCCATGGCCCGCAGTCCTGAGCTCACAGCAGTGGACACTGTCCACCCATTTGGCCTCCATGTCCCAGGAGCTGTCAGCCCTGGCCTCCTGGCAACAGGTTGGCAGCGGCCTCTGGAGCCAGCATGAGGTTCCCAGTCTGGGAGCAGCTCTTATTCCACTTGGGCCCCCAAAGGCCCGGGAATGTCACGGAGGGACCCAGGGCCCACTGGGGGACCCTGAGGGCACCTGGACCACGAACTGCCCTTTAGCCGAGGGTCTAGGATTGAGGGTCCGAGGGCAGCAGGCTCGAGGGCTGCAGAGACGCGGGGAAGTCTCCCCCAGGGGCACTGCATGCTCGCTCCCCGGCAAGGGGCCTGACCCTCAGCCCCACTGCTTCTCCGGGCCCCAGTCGGGAACACGGGCCGCACCTTGTGCTTCGAACAGCTCATTCGGAGGCTCTTTAGGGCTCTCGGCTTCCTCGTCCGACTTGAGGCTCTGCAAACAGAGACAGTGTGAATCCATCAGGCCTCAGCTGCAGACACAGCGGGTCTCCTGGATGGCCAGGGCCATGAGAAGGAAACTGAGAGCTTCGCCAGGCCAGGCAGGCAAGAGCAGGCTGGACTCACGTCTGTGGAGGGCGGGACTCCCCCCGCAGTCGCCCCACGCACAGGCTCCCCCTGATCCCCGCCAAGCCCACGCCTTGGGCATAACGTCCCACAGACAGCCAGCACTGGAATCTGGAATGAAGCCCCCTGCACATGCGACTCACGGGAGAACCCATGGTGAGGGGCTGCAGGGAAGCAGCCAGGTGGGGTCCACTCCAGGGGCACACCTTGCCCCGCCCCACTTCCAGCAACGCCTCTAGTGTGCACCCATGCCCGAGCACGTGAAAAGAAAAGGTGAGTCAGGCCAGGGAGACGGAGACCAGACCCACCTCCACACTCTCCAGGGACGCAGCACGGCGCAGCTGGCTCCAGGACGGCTCCAGCAGACGCTGGGCTCCGGCCTCGGGGTCGCAGGGCTCGGGGAGGCTGCGGCGTCCGTACCGCTTGGAGCCCCTCACATACTTGGGTGGGACAGCGCCAGGCGCAGCTGCAAAAACACAAGCAGCCTTGCCCTCAGCCCCCGCCATGGGGTCTCTAACCCAGAGGAGGTGCTCCAGCACCCAGAGGAGACGCTAGAGCACCCAGAGGAGGCACTCGCCTTCCAGCACCCAGAAGAGACACTCACTTCCCCAGCACCTAGAAGAAACACTCCAGTACCCAAAGGAGACACTTGCCTCCCCAGCACCCAAAGGAGACATTCACCTCTGCAGCACCCAGGGCAGGTGCTTGCCTCCCCAGCACCCAGAGGAGACACTCCAGCACCCAGAGGAGACACTCGCCTCCCCCAGCACCCAGAGGAGACGCTCCAGCACCCAGAGGAGACACTCGCCTCCCCAGCACCCAGAGGAGGCGCTCCCAGCACCTGCTGTGGCGCCCACAACACCAAGAGGTGCTCAGGTTGCAGAGGAGGCTCAAATTGGGGTGTCCGACCTGAACTCGCTGCTGTTTAAATTCGCCCGAGCTCATCTGACCCGAGTATGGATCAATAGGCCGAGTGCAGCTCTGCTCAGGGAGCCCGGGATTTGAACCCCCACACTACATGCTCCCCCGAGCACTGCCAGGAGCGACCCTGGACACAGAACCAGGAGTAGCCTCTGAGCACTGCAGGGGGTGCTCCCCAAAAGCAAGTAAAAGAGTAATATCAAATGTGATCTATCGTACAATAGCCTAGCAGCAGCCACTGCAGAGGCTGGAAGGTCACGTCACTTCCCGCCCTGCTATCAGGATGCGCCTGAAACCCTGGCGGCAAAACAATCACGATAGATCACGAGGATCACGCTGGACAAGAAGCGAGTGTTGAAAGAAGGTAAAGGGACACACCCAATAACTTCCCGGTATCTGTACTGCAAACTGTAATGCCCAAAAGCGGGGGGAGGTAAGACGGGGGAGGGAGGAGGGAGGGAGAAAGAGAAAAGGTGCCCACCATAGAGGCAGGCTGAGATGGGTGGGGTGATGGGAGGGAACCCAGATCACTGGTGGATGGACGGGTGCTGGAACACTGCATGACTGAAACCCAATCATGAACAGTTTGTTAAGGTCTATCTCACAGTGAGTCATTAAAAATATTTTTTTGAAGAAAGGGGCCTCAGCGCAGCCAGGGCGGGGTAGTGTGAGGTGTGGGCAGTGTCATGAGGATAAAGAATGGAGACGAGAGGCGCAAGCCACCGACCTGACTCCAAAGAAGCCGCGTTTTCCTCCGAGGCCTTGGTCGCAGCATCTGCTGACAGCACTGCCACAAAGCCTTCCTTGAACTCCTCGAAGCTGACCTGAGGAGGGGCAGGGAAGAAAAGTCAGCACCCCGACCCCTCAGTGCCTCTGCAGTACCCTCCGGCTAGACACGTTTCCTGCCGCCTCCAACCGGAGATAATGTTCTAACGTCTTCCTTTGTTTGGTTTTGTTCTTTGGTGACACCCAGTGGTTCTCAGAATCATTCCTGGCTCTGTGCTCAGGGGACCTCGGAGGGTGCTGGGATCAACCTGGTCGGCAGCACCCTCTCCCTGGTACTATCACTCCAGCCTCAGATTTTTCTTACATAGGAAAGTTAAACAAGAGAAGCAAAAGTGACCCTGAACACATCCCCCAAAGCAAAACTGATTAGCAACTTTATAAAATTCAGAAACAGGCAAAAAAAAAAAAAAGTTAAGATGCTCCCAACAGAACAGAGGTCTTCTTTGGTGGCAGAGGACGTGAAGGGGCCGTGGGGGGTGGGGGGGGGCGGGCTCAGGGTGGGGCAGCCCCCGAAGCTGCTCCTTGCTCTAGCAGCACCACTGCATGTCACACAGCCTCAGAGAGCAGCAGCCAAGCTCTGCAGGGCCTGGGGGAACAGCCACCCTCTCCCCAAGCCTGCAGGCCTGAGCAAGCACCCCGGGAGCACCAGAAGCAGGTCCCGGAACTGAGTGCAACTGTGATCATTTACTCCCAGCCGACACACGGGCCATGACCGAGACAAGCAGGGACCCCACACAGATTGCATCTGTGCTGGCCGCTCTGCCCTGGCACTGTCAGCAGCGTCCTGGGCCACCTCTGCAGCCTGCCCGGGACACTCGCCCAACACACTGCAGCCATCTCTGCCCTGGCACGAGGCATCGACTATCATGCTGCAGAAAGGAGCTGCCATGTTCTTACTCTCCGGATGCTTTTCGGGAGAAATCAAACTCTTCTGCCATCGTTAGCATCACGAGAGGTGCAGAGAGTATGGGGGATGCTGTGTGTCCACATGGCTCTGGGAGTCTTTCATAATATTATTTGAGCACTGTTTTCCTTCAGGTGAATCCCTCTTTACTGTAATTCTACAGACTAGGGAATCCCAAAGCTACCCTGGAGTCCGACAGCCAAAGCCACCCCGGAGTCCAACGGCCACTTCTGTCCCGCCATGGGCCTCTGCTCACAGCTCTCTTCCTGGGGTTCCAGAGAAAGGCTGCGAGTCTTCTCACGCCCTCTTCTCCTTTTCCTCTGTTATCAGGCTGCGTTCTAGATGAATCCAGTTAATGAGTGCTCTCTTCTGATCTCCTGTTCAACATCTCATTCACTTTATTCCTATTTTATTTTCACACTGCTAGGGGCTGAAGCCAGGACTCATGCATGCAAAGCAAGTGCTCCAACACAGTTACAACCACTCCTCATTTTTTTCTTTTTTTTACCATCAGTTGTTTTCCCCCCCATTTGTTTCTCGGTCACACCTGGCAGTCCTCAGAGCTTAGTCCTGGCTCTGCATTCAGGGATCACTCCTGATGGAACTCAGGGGATCATCTATGGTGCTGGGACCAAACCCAGGTCAGCTATGTGCAAGGCCAGCACCTTCCCGTGTTCCCCCTCTGGGGAACTCAGGCTGAGCATCACGTGTCCGAGGTGTAGGACTCTCCCTGGTTCTTTGCTAGTATATGTTATGTTACTTCTTATAGTGCCCTCTTCCCCAAAGATAATTTTAGAAATGTCTCTTTTCCATCGTCCCTCAGACTTGTGCTCAGGAGTCAATCCCAGCAGTGCTCAGGGGACCATGTGGTGCCAGGATCAATCCCAGCACGTGTCCAGTCCACTGAGCTCCCCTCCAACTCCCCTCCCCACCCCACCCCCAGGAATTTTAGACCACATTAACTTTGAGGCTTGAAATTAGACCTTGATACTGTTTCTCTAAGAAGTATGAAGCACTAAAAGCAAACCCCCACCTTCACCCGCCAGATGAAATATCATGAAACTCCTTCTGCAATTGCGT
This sequence comes from Sorex palustris, assembly GCA_028565675.1. Lineage (NCBI taxonomy): Eukaryota > Metazoa > Chordata > Mammalia > Eulipotyphla > Soricidae > Sorex > Sorex palustris. Next base: position 8,860 of record JAOXYA010043223.1, on the reverse strand, counting down.
AATAAAATCCCTGTACTTTGTCTGACCAACATTATACAATTCAGGCACCCAAGGGCCCTGGGGATGAGGCACACACACTGGAGGGTCCATCCAAGCTCCTGTGTGCTGTGACTTCCTTTGAAAGTTCCTGAATCTCCACTACTTAGTTTCTGCCACAGGAAATGGGGCCGGCCATCTAGAGACTCTGGACTGGCCCCAACTTCCCCTAAACAGCCACCAACATGTGCCAGGACACATCTGACTTGCTTCCTCGGGGGGTGGGGGGGGCAGGAATTGGGAAGAGGGGAGGAGAGATATGGGTGTTGGGAGCACCTGCTGGTGGCACGTGTTCTTGGGGCAGAGAGAGAGAACAGGAACAGCTCCAAGTGTCAGTCAAGTGCACTCATGGAGCGAGGGTCTGTCTGCATTTACCGCACCCCACCCCGCCCCCCGCCTTGCCTTGGGGAACAGAGACTCGCAACAGTGAGGGAATCCAGTGGGAGCAACGGATGAGCCCCGCACACAGACTCTGACACTTCCCTGCCGAGAGCAGCTCACCAAGAGGGCCGGTTCCCCTCATTGCTCCACCCCTCCACTGTCTTTCCCCAGTGTCGGGAGAAGCCCCACGGCCCCAGGAGGAAAGTCTCTGGGGGAGCTGGTCTTCAGGGTGCCCGTGACCGAGCAAAGCACACACCTCGAGCAAACCAAGCTTGTTTTCTCGACACAATGCGCCAACACTGGTCTCTGATGTAGGAGACCCTTACACGGGAACCTGAGGGTGGCCCAGGGCAGGTCCCTCCCCGCCTTCACGCTGAGGATCCCCAGCACCTGCCACAGAAGACACGGTCTCCAGGGCACTGCCACCATGGTGGCCGCAGTGAAAGGAAGGGGAACGCAATACTGTGACAAGTACACCAGTGCCCTCGCCACCTCTGTCCACGCAAGGCTTGGTGGGGCAGTAACAGGAGTAACTGCATGTTCCATCAGCAAGCCTGCAACCTCAACTGGGGTGATGAAGCACTATATTCCAAATTGTCAAACACAGTTTGGAAAACTAGATCATCTGTCTAAGCTTCTTAAATGACAAACACTGACTTTTCCACTGACTTACTTCCTTTTGCTCCTTAGACCCCAAAGCTAGTATCAGGAGGGGCCAGAACACTATCAGTTCAAAACACACCTTCTTCTTTGTTTGTTTTTGGGCCACGCCCAGCCGTGCTCAGGGTCTGCTTCTGACTGCACTCGGGGATCATTCCTGGCTATGCTCAGGAGTACCATATGGGGTGCCAGGGATCAAAGCTTGGTAGGCTGTGTGCAAGGGGAGGTGTGTTACCCGCTGTATTAGCTCTGTGGCCCCAAACACACCTGATGATGATGATGATGATGATGATGATGATGATGATGATGATTTGCTTTTTGGGTCACACCCGGCGATGCACAGGTGTTACTCCTGGCTTTGCACTCAGGAATTAACTCCTGGCGGTGCTCAGGAGACCATACGGGATGCTGGGAATCAAATCCGGGTCGGCTGCGTGCAAGTACAGCCCTATCTGCTGTACTATTGCTCCAGCCCTAAGTTTTTAAAAAAGCAGCCAGAGGTGGAAAAGGGGTGATGAGGGGAGCTGAGGCCGTTTCCTGCTAGAGGCACGGCACAGCAGGTTTTGCTCTGTTTAACACCATTTTATTAGAAGATTTTTGGCTGGTTGGTTTGGGGGCACACATGGCAGTGCTTAGGGCTTACTCCTAGCTCTGCACCCAGGTAACAGGAACCGAGGGACCACATGGGGAACCCGGGACTGAAGCCACGTCAGCTGCACGCAAAGCAAGTGCCTTCCCCACCGTACTATCTCTGGCTCCCAAATACTGACAAGGAAAAAAGAAATCCTGACCAACGTTGAGAAAAGCCCACCAGCTTTGAGAACCTGCGTCCCTTCACATTCCTCCGCTTGAGTCGAAGGTTCCAGAGCCAAAGCTCTAGTACAGTGGGTAAGGGTACACGCTGTCTGTCCGGTCTCAATCTCCAGAATCCACATGGTTTTGAGCACCACCAGGAATGACCCCCGAGTGCACAGCCAGGAATAACTCCTGGGCATCACGTCTGTTGCCCCAAAACAGCAATATAATAAATAAAAGAGTGAAAGGTTCCAAGGTCTGTGAGAATGTGAGGAGAGGCCCTGCTGGAAATTGGGGGAACTAACGCAGGGCTGTGGAGTCCGTCTCCCTGCCCAGCAGGGGGCTTCGCTTGTGCTCTTTCAACAGGGTCACCCACCAGCCTACGCAGGAAAACCTATAGGCTGGTTTGATTTTTATATTTCACTCAAAATTAAAATAGTTTTATTGAATTCCGGGGGACAGGGGAGGTCCCTTCAGATGCTGGCAAGGTAACAGAAACTAAGCTGCGTCTAACCCTGAGGCACAAGCAAGGCACAGCTAAGTCAGAATACAGTCAGAGGCCTTCTAGATGCTTCCATTAAGAGAGCAACTGTGGTCTGGTTTCCATACACCCATCTAGGTGACTCTGAGTTTCCTAGAGAAAGGAACTCGGTTCCTATGTACTGGGGAGTGGAGGACCCCAAGCCAGTGGGGACTAGTGGCTTCATGTGAGGTCCTGAGATGCCAGAGTTACCCAGCTAGTCAGGCGGTGCTTGGGGGCCTCAGGCTACAACCTGGGAAGAACCAGCCTCCACAAGTGAGCTTGTACCCCACCCCGTGCTCACGCTCTCCGGGCCTGAGCTCACATTCTCTCCCCTGCTGAGGTGGGTCACAGGGTGCCCTGGATCGGGCGATCTTCCTTGTGTGCAGCAGGAGCGTGCGCGGCTTTACCTAGCTGCTGAGGGAACTGCCACTGTCCTGATGCGAGAGGCTCACTGTCTGGAGAGCTTCAGAGTCCACTTTGGGCTCTTGGGCGTACGGGGCATGCGCTGCCTATGAATCCAGCGCCGTGTGCCCTCTGACCCACAGGCCACCCACCAAGACCACCCACCAGTGCCCGGCAAACTCCTTGGGTGTTCTGAAAAAGAAGCCCGTACAAAAGCCTCGGGAAGTCACCACATTAGGAAAACAAAACAAAACAAGTCCCATGCAGGGGAGAAGCTCAGAGGCAGAGGGCATATGCTCTGCCCTCGAGCCTGAGGCTGGCCCTGGCACACCTGAGAAGGCCGGGAGCACCAGGCACACAGCAGCTCATGGAGGAGAGAGACAGGCAAGCCTCCTGATGCCAACCCCTGAGGCACAGCTCCAGGGTACTGGCATCCCCACCCCCGCTGGGGCTCTGCACTTTTGGGAACACGTACCCGGGCAAAGCGGTCGCCTCCAAGCAGAGTCTGCAGGAGCAGGGGCAGCTGCGCTTCCACACGCAGCTTCAGGCAGAGTTGGGTCAGCTCGTCCCGGTCCAGAAAGCCGGTCCCGGTGGTGTCACAGCTGCTGTAGAGCTCCCGGAGCTGGGACACATAGTGGTTCTCTTCTCCATCCATCCCATAGCAAGCTGCGCACACAGGAGAAACACGAGTGAGACCCTCGGCACACCTCAGACACTGCCCACTGCCCCCGCCGGCACCCCGGAGGCACCAGCCCCTCCACTGCCGGAGAACCCAGCGAGCCGCCCTCCGCCAGAACCCAATTTCTTGATTTGTGTAAAAAAAGGAAAAAAAGAAAAGAAAAAGAAAAAAAGAAAATCTATTGAAGAATCGTCAAGAAAAGCAAGAAGCAAACTAAAATCACCCAAAATTCCACCATGCCCCTCCCCTATATTGTTATAAGCATTTTGGCAAAGATACATTTGAATTTTTCTCTACACTCATAAGTTTTGGCTTTTCCCTTACAAACACATGTACTTTACTAGTAATGCAATAAGCAGGAATGATTTTACTGTTTCATTAGGAAATGTTGATAATAAGAAAAAAGAGAGACCTCAATAAGAATTCAGAGGGTTGGCCAGGGTAGGCACCCCACTCGCAGGCACCAGACCTGGCTTTGACCCCTGGCACCAAATACAGTCCTGAGACCCCAGGAGTAGTCCCCAAACACAAAGCCAGGAGGAAGCCCTGAGCACAGTCAGGCATGACCAACAAGCCAAAAATAAATAAATAAATAAAAACCAGGACATATAGAGTGAATATCATACTAATAAATCCATAACATATAGGATTAATAACCATCTAATATATTCAAAGTGAAACATTAATAACATTCGTGACTCCTGTATCATCAAAATGAAACACTCAGGCCAGAGTGCAGCATGGGGGGGGGGCGGGGGGGGCGCCCTTACTGGCGCTGGCTGGCATCCCCGTGTGCCCCAGAGTACCACGAAGAGGGATTCCGGAGTGCAGAGCCAGGGATCGAACCCAGGCCAGTCGCACATAAGCAAGAATCTTTCCCACTATACTGTATTGTCATTTGGATTTGGGCCCTGGAGTCAATTTTTTTTTCTTTTCTAGGTGTTTTGAGCCACCCCCAACTCTGCTCAGGGCTTACGACTGTCTCTGCACTCAAGGATTACGCCTGGTGGGCTCAAATCCAGGCTGGCCATGAGCTGGGCCAGCTCCTTGCCACTGACTGTCATTCCAGTGCCCTGTGTCAAACTTCTCTAAGGTCATTCTCTCTCCTCTCTGGGTACTCTGCCCACTGGCAGCAGTCCCACAGATGGGCAAAACAGCACTGAACACTTGGACAGCTCCTGTTCCTGCGACCTGCAGTGACCTCCTCAGGCCTGGCTCCAGCTCAGGGCGGGACCTCACTGAAATACCAAGGGGCTCAGCTTGGAAGCAGACCCACGCATCACACTGCCCGAGGCGGCCGGTACCAGGACAAAGAGGCTCCATTATCAGACCTGCTGGGGTGTGCCTCCAGTGTGCCCCCAGGAAGCCCCCCCCCCCGCAGGCCAGGTCACACAGACCCTCTTCTGAAAAGGTTCTTGCTTCTGGGGAAGGGCGGCATGGGTGGTGGGTATAGGGCTGGTGGGTAGGGGAAAAAAGAGCAAAGAAAATGGGCAATTTCCTAAACACAGAGGCTGCTGGGGCCCCCAGGGGGCAGGTGACAGGGAACGACCACCCACCACTCACTGGCCACCCTGTCTGCTCTCCGACAGCTCCCCAAGGGAAGGGCACGGCCCTGCTGGCCTCCCTCATAGCTGACCTTGGGGCTGGTGGGAGGCGGGGGTTGATGTCCTCATGGCCAATGCAGACCAGCTGCAGCAGGGCCGGGGACGCAGCTACTTTCACAGTGGCCTAGGGCGGGCTACCTCCAGATCCCAGCCAGCCCAGGAGGGGCGGGCCGCACCCACCTGCCTCTCACCTAAAGGGCGGCCAGGTAAAGTCAGGAAGCCCCAGTGTCTGGGCCAAGAGGGGAGCGTGGTCACATCAGGGCCACCAACCTGGATTCGTGCCCACCCCCGCCTGAAGAACCTCAAGGCTGGCTCCTGGCTAGCTGCAGCCTCAGGTCCAGAATCAGGCAGAAGCCAGGTGTGGGCAGCTGAAGGTCAAAGGGCACCAGAAGCTGTCCTGTCACCAGGTCCCCAACCCTCCCTGCCCCACCCCCACCTCACCTTGGTCATACCAAGGTGTACTCAAACCTCCCTTCAGCCCTGGGAGCCGGAGGCTCTAGCTTCAGTCTCCACCCCAGGCACCTGGACAAGGCCACCTGCACAGAGCTCTGGCCAGTCACGAGGTCACTTCCGGGCACCCACAATGCCCTCACAGGAAGGGGGAGAGAGTTGGCCCCTATTCCGTGGAACCCACAGAACTTACCGACCCTCTGTGCAAAAGGCACCCGTCCTAGGTGACAGAGACAGGCCCGGCCCAGCTCTGCCTGCACCTGCCAAGGCCTTGGCCAGGGCTGGGGCTCCCACTACGCCTTTTCACCATGATAGGAGCCTCAGCCACCATTCACGGCTGCAAAACAAGCAACAAACCAGGAACCCAAGTGGCTTCCCCAGACCCTGAGGAATGCATGAGGCCCTTGAGGTAATCACTAGGGATGAGAAGGGGACACTCAATGCCCAGCAAGCAACTCAAAGTTGTGTGTCGATATTTGTGCCTAGGGGACTATGAACTCAAGTTCAGGGCTGCCCTAAATTCCTCTCAAAGCAGGCAAAAGTGACCTAACCCCCAACACTTATGCCAGACCCAAAGATCCTCTGCTCCATATCCCTGGTACTGGCACATGCCCAGAACCGCAGACAAAGCAGCGAGTGAACATGAATGAAACTGTGTGACTGAGCAGATGAGGCTCTCCAGATCGGAAAGGATGAAACAGAGGAAACACATGTCCGGGTTCCTGAATCACTGTGGCTGATAGGGCACATATGGGGCCATGTGGCCCAGGGGCTCCAATGCCTGTTGGGGGGAATTCAGAGCAGAGAGCAAGAAGAAGCCCTGAGCACCTCCACTGTGGCACAAAAATAAATCAGAAAGAAGAGCGATTAGGGCTGGTCCTAAACCTTGCGTCCCATATGGTCCCCCAAGCACTGCCAGGGAAATGCTGGAGCACAGAGCAAGAAGAAACCCCAAGATCACTAGGTGTGGTCCCTAACCTTCCCAAACAGAATAACGCTAAAGAAGTCAGTCTTGGATCTGCGGTACCACACAGAGTATGAGACCTGGCAGGGGTGAATCTTGAGCACTGACCTGGGACTACTCCTCAGTGGAATATGATCCAAACCCAAATACAACAAAACAAATAAACAAGGACAAAAGCAGTCTTAAAAACAGTAGAGCCTGGGGCTGGAGCAATAGCACAGCGGGTGGGGTGTTTGCCTTGCATGCAGCCGACCTAGGTTGATTCCCAGTGACCCATATGCATACATGAACCAGAAGTAACTCCTGTGCATCGCAGAGTGTGACCCAAAAAGCAAAAAAAAAAAAACAGTAGTGTAGGATGACTTTGCTTTATCCTTCTTCCACAAAAAGCTCAGGTTTATCTGGTTACACCCATCACAGTGCTCCTGAGGCACTTCCATTCTATTGTGTTTATCTGTAAACAGTGTTCCCTATGCTCTCCTCCCCACCCAATAAATCAGCTTTCCCCCTAATCAGACTCTGTTAATTTGTAAGGTCAGATTCCTCAGAAATCCATGATTTTATGAGTGAAATATTGCCTTTCTCCTCTCCTTATGCCTTATGAACAGTTTACTTTAAAGCAATGCCCTTTTTGTATAGATACAGGAAGACCGTTAACATTATGCTTTGTAATTTAGGATTTGATTGGCTTTGAATATTATTCACTCCCGGGCATCTGCTTTCTCGACTTAAGCCTCAGTTGCCCTTAGTTCCTAACACCCCAAAAGCAGGGTCCCAACGAGGGACTGAATGGACCCAGGGCAAGCCGTGAGCTACCCTGGCATCGAAATGGGCCAGGCCAAAGTGCCACGATTCTTAACTATAAGTTAAGAGTTTGATCATAGGCAAATGCCGTCATGATCCAAAACTGGTAGGCTACCAAATGAAACCTGCCCACACGGCAGAGTCTGGCATACTACCCGTGGCGTACCCAATATGCCAAATACCAGTAACAATGAAGGGTCTCATTCTCCTAAGTCTGAAAGAGCCTTGAATATGGCACTTTTTTCAAAAATCTCAGGGCTAGGACGAAGGAGACATTACTAGGGCCTGCTCGAGGCAATCGACGAATAACAGGATGGTTGTGATTGTTGTGATTGTGATTGATACAAAAGTAATGACGAGCCTAGGATCCTGCTAGGGGTGGGAAAGACTATCTGGCCTGAGCACTGCAGTCCAAGATCGAGAAGGCCCTAGGAGGGCAATTCTATATGTTTAAGATATTTCTTACTGTATCCATACAAAATGATTTATATTATATATGCTTGTATGTTTGCTAGACAAGGAGAGGAGAAACACACCCAGGAGAATCTGCTCTGGGGTGGATTGATCTGATAATGAGGATCTATCCTAGGAGTGGATGTCCCCAGGGAAAGAGGGAAAGAATTCTACCCCTATTGATTGTGATTACACCTATGTGTAATGATTACCCCAACCCCTCATGCTTTGGGATTTAACTGAACTGGAAGAGTGGGCTGGGGGGTCAGAAGGAAGGAGAAGGGGAGCAGAAGGAAGAGAAAGAGGGATCAGAATCCAGACTCCAGAGAAGGAGGATGAAGGGGGATGGAGAAGGAGAATGAAGTAGTATGGGGGAGGAAGAAGCAGAGGCAGAGCCAGAGAAGAGAGACTGATGTGGATGGAGAGAGGATTGGAATAAACTGTGACTAAGACCAACCAGTCTGGCCCTCATTCCTTCCTTTGCCTGCCCATCGCCATGGACCTCCCGGGGTGGGGGAAGAAGGGTGAGACTACCGAACGCAGGCGGCGGGAGAGATTGAGCCACCGCCGCAGTGTGCAGTGCCCCTTTCATGAGTTTACACAAGTAGAGCCACTGCTCCTTCCTGAAACAACTCTAGAGACAGTCAGCCCTGAAGGCCTAAGCACTCCTGTAACTGCATCATATCATTTGTCACTTCCCTCCTCCCTGTGGACGGTGTGTCAGACAGCACAACATCATCTTCTCCCACCTATAATTCCTGAGAATCAGCAGGAGGCTCCATGCAAAGATCAGTGACCATGAGAGAGGTGCACAAAACCCAGGGCCCTGACCAGAAGTTTCTGCTTTGGAATCTGAAATTGCTCTCAGGGAGGGCAGGGCAAGCAGCTGACCTGCTAACCTATCTCACGGGTCCGCTTGAACTGAAAATGTTATGGTATCTAAACATATAGTGCAACAGAGAAGAATTAGGCTCCGGGCCAGAGCAACAGCATATTGGGGAGGGCACTTGCCTTGAACGCAGCTGACTCTGCTTTAATCCCCCACATCCCATAGGATCCCCCAAGCCCACCTGGAGTGACTCCTGAGTGCAGAGTCAGGTTATTCCAGT